>JBCJKH010032051.1:2286-13398 GCA_039877255.1 Loriculus beryllinus
CTCTGTGTAAGCGCTGCTCAGCAATAACAAAAATATCCCTGAGTTATCAACACTGTTTCCAGCACAAATCTAAAACATGGCCTCATACCGGCTCCTGTGGGGAAAATTAACTCTATCCAAGCCAAAACCAGCACACCAAATGAGTGCTTTATTATTTAAAAGTTCATGTACCAACTAATGAAATTGCATATCTAATAGTTTGTTTTTCTCTTTTCTATTTTAAAATAGGCCTTGATGTCAAAAGTGAAGCATGCCAGCGATTTTTTCGAGATGGGCTGACAATATCTTTCACAAAAATCCTTACAGATGAGGCAGTTAGCGGCTGGAAGTTTGAGATACATGTGAGTTTTTAAAGTTGTGTTTCTGAGAAGTGTAGTAATTTAAATGAAGAAAGAGACTGCCTTTGTGACTGTGAAGAGGCTGCAGAGACCAGATGTCAATTTTGAAACTCATCTCACCAGAGAACTGGGAGAACTTTTTTTACACGTGGCTCTGGGTGGGTGGTGTGGGAGTCGTCCTTCTATCGTTTCACCTTACTGTCTCTGGTGCTTTTGAAAGGAAATAAAACATCAGGGATGGTCTGGGGAGGACCAGAACATTGTTCAGTAGTGCAGCTCTTGTTTGGCAGGCTGTCTTTGGTCAGATGTCTACAGACCTGCTTATGTTTATGTGCATGTCCTAACATGAGAACTTGCTTTTGTTAGTAAGAGCTTTTAGCAGTCTGCTAACTTCTGAATGTTTGTAGCGGTTCCTTGAATACAAAAATTGCCTGTTGGACAGCTAGTCACGTGCCAGGTGAGAAACTGTAAAGTTCTTGGTAAGAAAATCAGTATCTGGAGAAAAATAGGTGAAAGAAGGAAAAGTTAATAGTTCAGTTGAGAGTCACGAATGTCTCAACCAAAAATATTTGTGTCTCTTTTCTAAGTTAAATTTTTAGCTAAAAACAGATCGTTTAAAGCTTGTTTAAAACCATTATTGGGAGAAGTAAATTAAAATACAGGGCTGTAAAAACTCTTTTGCAACTCTGCACACTGAGTACAAATGGTTCAGTTTCGAGTTCATACTCATTGTACAGTCACCACATTCTTGGTTGTTGTTTTTTTCTTAATAGAGATGTATTATTAACAACACTCATCGACTAGTGGAACTATGTGTGGCCAAGCTGTCCCAGGATTGGTTTCCCCTTCTTGAACTTCTTGCAATGGCCTTAAATCCTCACTGCAAATTCCATCTATACAACGGTACTCGTCCTTCAGAAACAGTTCCTGCTGGAGTCCAGCTTGCTGAAGATGAACTTTATGCCCGTCCTCCTGACCCACGATCACCAAAGGTGTGAGACCATTTTCAGACCTGTATTTTATGCAGTGTTATCTAATTACATAGTAGCTATAGAGAGGTGGTTTTAGAGAAGGGGAAAAAACCCCTTCATTATATCGGTAAGATGTTCTGCTCCTTTTGGCTCTTAACCAATAATGATATAATGCACATTTCTCCTTCTGATCCGTTCAGTCTTTGGTCCACAGTCAAACTGTCACATGTTTCTGTGGTAAGCTGGCACAACTCTATTGGAATGCCGTTCCTACTATGCTAATTGGCTTGCTTCTATTTGCTAGCTGGATTTACCTTCTTACTCAACATGATTTTGTAGGTGGCATATTTTGAGGGGGAGATTATGTGAAATTATTTCTCTCCCCTTTCTTGGAGCTCCAAATAATGGGAGAAATGTTTTTAAATGGACATGGAATGTTAGACTCAGTGTGATTTGGGGGGGGTTGGGTTATTTTGTTTTTGGTTTTGTGGGGTTTATTTGCTTTGGGGTTTTTGAACCAGCAGTACATACAAGTAATCAGTTCTGGTTCTTGGGTCTAAATTTTTCAGGATTGTGCCCAAATAGCATTGGTACAACTTCAGGATGTAACGGAGTTATATTATTGTTGCTGTCTTTCTTTTTAATCCCCTCCTCCTTTTTTAGTAGAACTGCTAGCTATTGATACATAAGAACCACAGATAAAGAACTCCAGTGTCCTTGGACTTCCTTGCAGTACTTACTGTACTTAGAAGAATGTTGGTTTGCATTCTGACTGCTTTTATATGCAGCATTATCGTGTCAGGACCAGGAATAAAAGAACTCAGAACCATTGTGCTTTCTGTAGTAGCTTAGCAGTCAAAGCTGAGCCTGAAGTATAATCATTCCTATTTCTATATATTTGATAAATTTCACTGAATAACTAATATACAGCATCTGTTCTTTGACATGATAACAGGAAAGATCTTGTTGCTTATTTCTGAGCATTTCCTTGAAGCTGAATATTTAAACTGTAAAGGCAAGCCCACTGTCAGTTCTATTACCTCCTAACAGTTAATTGTGTAAGGACTTCTTTTAAGGCAAACTTTGTTACTAACAGGTACTGGGAAGTTTTTCTGAATGGATATTGTAGATGTCAGAAAATAACTGTTTATTGTATTGCAGGGTTGGCTAGTAGATCTTATCAACAAGTTTGGCACATTAAATGGATTTCAGATCTTGCATGATCGCTTCATGAGTGGGTCAGCATTGAATGTTCAGATAATTGCAGCTCTCATCAAGTAAGTGGTTTTTTTCTTATTAATTTATATATTTGAAATAATTGGACTAAGTATAAAATATGTGAGTGCAAAGCTTACTCTTTTCTTGAGGCAATTCCCCTCACTCCATCTCTTAATTAGTTTTAGCACATGTTTAACTTCAGCATTTCATGTGCTTGTAAATGGACTTGAGATTCTTGAATTAGTTGCTGGTTGCTATCATAATATTACACAACTGCCAGTTACGGCACTTTGAACCCTTTTCTTCTTTCTTTTTAGGCCATTTGGACAATGTTATGAATTTCTAACATTACATACAGTGAAGAAATACTTCCTTCCAATTATAGAAATGGTTCCACAATTTTTAGAAAATTTAACAGATGATGAACTGAAAAAAGAAGCAAAGAATGAAGCCAAAAATGATGCTCTGTCAATGATAATCAAATCTCTAAAGAACTTAGCTTCAAGAGTACCTGGACAAGAAGAAACTGTAAAAAACTTAGAAATATTTAGGTTAAAAATGATACTTAGGTAAGATATGCCTAATGGGATATGCTGCTGCTGACATTTTTTTTCACATTTCTTACATTTAATTTCTCTTATAGGTTGTTACAAATTTCTTCTTTCAATGGTAAAATGAATGCACTAAATGAAGTTAACAAAGTAATATCCAGTGTGTCATATTATACTCATCGACATGGTAATCCTGAAGAGGAAGAATGGCTTACAGCTGAAAGAATGGCAGTAAGTTCTCTTCGTCACTGAAATGCATTGACTAGATTTTCCTCCTCCTTATTACTTTAATTGTAGGAGTTGTTATATATTATGCATCTTGCACACACTGCTATTTTCGTATGTAGTGTTATAAACAGTAGGTACCATGTCATGGTAATAAGTATTTCTAATAGTAGTCTTTCTGTGGAAAAAAAAAAAAAGGCTGTATTTGTTTCAAAGCTGCTGTTTAGAATTATTTTCAGTTCTGCTGAAATGATTCCTGAAAAAGGAATCCTTGAATAGATAGGTTTTTGAACAGTGTTCCTCCCCACCCCACCCCCTAAAAAAACCCAAAACACCACTGAATATAGATAAAACAGGTGTGAGTCATTTGAAACTTTCATGTCACTGTACCTAAATACTGTAATGTTCACTTAAATAAGGATGTAGTCTAGAAATTGTGCTTCAGGTAATTTTCTCAGAGTTCTTAAGTGATTACTCTGCTTTTCGCATTTAAAAAGTTGGATTCTTTGGTACAGAAAATTCTCATTATCACATTTATATTTTATTTAATATTTGCATACTTTGAATAGTGATTTTTACCCTTCTACTTTGCTCTCGCAAGTCCCCCACTTGTAGTACTTCGTACAGTTCTTGTTTCTTCAACATAAGGAGTACATAGAGCTGTTAGCGTAAGTCCAGAGGATAAGGGGGCTGGAGCACCTCTCGTATGAACACACTTTCTCAGCACCTCCCACATGTAGACAGGCTGAAAAAGCTGGGGCTGTTCAGCCTGGAGAAGAGAAGGCTGCGTGGAGACCTCCTAGCAACCTTCCAGTATCTGAAGGGGACCTACAGGGATGCCAGAGAGGGACTGTTCATCAGGGACTGCAGTGATAGGACAAGGGGTAATGGGTTTAAACTTAAATGGGAAGTTCAGGTTATGCATAAGGAAGAAGTTCTGTACTGTAAGGGTAATGAGACACTGGAACTAGTTGCCTAGAGGAGTGGTAAATGCCCCATCCCTGGCAGTGTTCAAGGCCAGGTTGGACAGGGCTTTGAACAACCTGGTCTAGTGTGAGGTGTCCCTGCCCATGGCAGGGGTGTTGGAACTAGATGATCTTAAGGTACTTTCCAACCCTCACCATTCTGTGATGCTGTTACATGCTTGAGTGTGTATGTAGGGAACTATTAAGAAGAGCATTTATCTTTGTGACTGGCTACCTGATATAAGGTTCATAATCTGCAAAAGGATCATTGACAAAATAGAGTAACTGCAGTTTGACTTTTTAAAGCAATAGGAGGAAATAGGTCTCTTTTTTTACGTATTCCTTGTAGTTTGGCATCTCAGACAAGACCTCTTTTTTAATGAAAACTTCTAGATTTAAGTATTTCATGAGACTAGCTGTAATATTTTAAGTCTCTAACCAAGGACTCTGTTGGAAGGTATGATATGCACATTTGTTTTTCACTGCTCAAAGCACACACTGCTTTGCTTCGGTCGAAAGAAGAAAATACAGTACACTAATTGACTGTGTCATTGACACCACTGAAAAAAATTGCATCTAGTTAATTATGGCTTGAATATGTGCCTCTAATTAGTTGGAAGCGTTTTTAAAAAAAACTGTAAGTGGCAGTACTTGAATAATCTAACCCTTTTGTATTTTGGTCCTTGCTTATGCCCTTTTTATGTGATGTGCTGTAGGCGTACCAGTAAAGCTAAAAGTGACTTCAACAGTTTCGTTTTGATGCTTAATGATTGTGAACTGAAAGAGAAATTTTTTTTATTCCTTGAATAGGAGAGTTATATGTTCTTTCCACTGGCTGTTTAGGTTTGAAGTTGCTTGAACATTTTTATGCTTTCAGTTCATGATTTTAATATGCCTGAAAAAATACTTCCCATTAAGGTATTGCAATGACTAGCATATTGGATTATTTAAAGTGATGGGTTTTTTTTCTAAGGTGAAATATAAAGGAGATAAATACTTTCCTCTTATGCTGCATCTTCCTCACTTCTCTCAATTAGAATATTGTATATAAAATCTGTAACAGGTTGACATTTTGCTTTTTAGCTTAAATAGAAGTGATAGCACTTCAGTAATTTGAGGTGGCACTACTTTCTTTTTATATTCAGGAATGGATCCAGCAGAATAATATTTTATCAATTGTGTTGAGAGATAGTCTTCATCAACCTCAATATGTAGAGAAGTTAGAGAAAATCCTCCGTTTTGTCATCAAAGAGAAAGCCCTCACTTTGCAGGATCTTGACAACATCTGGGCTGCACAGGTAAAGGATTCAACTTCATCTCTGCTGCTGTGCAGGAGGGATCTTATTGTATGTCATGTATTGAGAAGATGACTTGTCCTTTTGCTTGGTGTTAGATAAAACTAAAGAAAAGTTTGAAATCAAATGGTGTTCTATGTGGGGGTCCTGGATCTCCAAATTGTCTTTTCGGATGTCTCTGGTGGAGACGGGGTCAACTACACGTGTGTGTAAAGTGTAAAGGAACAGTTCAGAACATGGTGTGAAGATCTTAAGTACTAAGGAACCCTCAATGTTGAACAAAGTTTGGATTATGAAAGAACATGATACATGATGAGTTAATGTGTCAAGAGTGCATTACAATATGTATTGCTAATCTCAGGGTTCACCACAGTTGTATATTTTTCTTGGGCAGAGCTCTGTTAATAAGGCTAATGATAATGACTGTTCTAGAAGTTGTTTAATAACAAATTCTTTCCTTAGTGTTGGAATGAATTTTTTTATTTTTTTTTTAATTATGCATTTTGCAATACTGGTTTGTTTACTTTAATGATTGGTGAAGCTGGACTTCCTAGCTGTGGGCTGCATGAGTTTAGCACACATCATGGGCAGCTGAAGAAACAAAATCATTATTAATTAATGAGTAGACAGAAAATAAAAGGTCGTTTTAGGGTAGAAACAAGCATGAGAACCTATATCTTTGTTCATCAATAATGGGTAGTGAAAGTCTAACTTAACTGTAAAAGTAAGCCCTCAGGGCAGTCTTTCAAGTGTGGGAAGATTAAATGTGGTTTCCAAAATAAACTATGTACGGGTTTTGGCAGGGATGCAGTTAAATTTCTTCAAAGTAGTTTATATAGCTCTATGTAGGTAAGGCAGAAGATTTACCTGTAAACTCTATCTCAACCTGTGAGTTTTCTGATATGTACCATTCTGATATACTCTCTCATCCCACTTTTGAGTTACTGAGTGAGTAGCTCTGTGCGGCTTAATTGCCAGCTCAGGTTATACTATGACAAGGGCTAATAAAGGATTTGGGTAGTATTCTATCCCTGTCTTACATGTGTTCATGTTGTTCTGAAGCTAACTGTTTGGCTTAAGTGGACTTACCCAGGGGTTCTTGTTTTCAGGCATGCTGTTTTCAGGTTGCATTTAAAACACTTGAGACTACAGGTGGTGTAGTGGAAGGTTGACTTGAGATCTCCAGTATTTCAACTAACGTTATAATTTCTAGACTTCAATTCCGGCGCGATAGTAACTGCGCAGGCTGAAACTCAAGAAAGCCTTTATTTCTCATTACCTCTACGTCCTGTTTAGAAAGTTATATGTAACAGCAGTGCACAGACTACTTGAATTAAGATCTGTGATCATGCTGTTATTTTTCAGCTTGTGGTCTGTAAACCTTTTCAAACTGTAAGAAGTCTGTGCAGATAAAAAGACTTTGAGAAGTTAGTTTGCTGCTAGTAGGCTTGTATTACTATATTAATATTAGAGCCTCACCTTTTATAAGGACAAAGGTGGGGGGGAAAAGTTGAAATCTGGAAAAAAAAGTCTTCCAAGCAATTATATTAGTCCTAGTGCTTGGAACCGGAACATGTGGATAAACTACTTTAGGCCAAATCTTTTACCCTTCCAAGAAAAGTGTTCGGAGTGGTACAGCCTTTAAAGATAGGGATAGTCTACCCAACAGTTGCAAACAAAAATTGAGGAATAAGTCTCCCATGCTCTCAGCTTTACTCTGCGCCCTTCTTACGCTTTCAGTTAGGTAGTTGCTACACTGCATTTGCTGTAGTTTTGCCCTGTACTTTTTCATTTTTTGTGTGAAAGTTGAATTCATTAAGTCTTACGATGTTTTCACTGTGGCTTTGGTTAGCCTGAAAACAGCATGCCTGAAAACAGGAGCACCTGGGCAAGTCCACTTAGGCCAAACTGTTGAAATTAAAGTAGACTAAAATATAAGAATACCAAAATCTGCTAATACAGAGTGATTTTTACCAGCTTTGCTACTCCCTGTGTTTAGTAGTTTTTAGAAGTTCTTATTAAATGACTGCTTCTAAGAGCAGCTGGAGCATGAAGTTGGGTAGTGAAGAGTTGATTTACTCTGTGGCTTTATGTAACAGGCAGGCTATTTTAGCTCTGGCTCCCTGCAGCAGTGGTGTGGTTTTGCTTTCAAGCTAGAGCTGTTACATTGCTGCCTGGGTTTAGAGGGGAGCATACACAAATTTACAGTTGACAGTATAGAAGTGCCTTGAGAATCTCAGTATACAGCTACAATAAAAATAAGTAATTTATGAAAAGTAATATAATCATACTTACATTCTAGAGTATTTAAGTAGAACTTCACAGGCCTTTCTGTGTTTCTGCACAGCAAGAGGACAGTCCACACACCAGGTTTCCTTACCTCCCCCTACTATTTTGTGCTGTTATATGCCTTCTTACTACTCTTCTTACCCAACCCCACCAGCAGCTCTGCATGCTTCTTCCATTTGTTGTATTGTAGATGTTCTTTCTTGCCCTGTATGCTCTGTTTTTCTTGCTATCCAGGAAATGGTCTGGTCAGAGGAAAAAATTATGTTTTGCAAAATCAAGTGAAGTAAATGGTTTAGTAATTCCCCCTCTCATAATCTGACACATAATATGAAAATGAATGTAACTGCTTTAATTCTTCTTAAAGAAGGATTTATGGCACAGTATAAAGAATTTACAGCACAGCATGTAACAAAGCTATTAGTCTCTTTTTTTGTTTTTAAGTGAACTACTGATGCAAGCTTTTAGAAGGAAATTAATTTCAAAACTGCTCATGCATGTATTTTTAATACCGTATGAGGTTATATCACAGTTTATTTTCTATGTATTTGTTTTGCATTTTTTATTTTACACTTACAGGGAGCATTTTTTGCAGCAGATCAGCTATTGATTCACATAGTCCAAAATTGTTGGTTTCAAGTGCAGATTTAAAGTACGGGATGCGTTTTCCAGCCGGGGCATGTACAAAGGGAATTTTCTTTTCACTCATAGTTAAAATTGAGCTCACTGGTATTTTCTTCCTGTCTTCTTCCTTAAGTGTCAAAATTGTGTTATACACCAGACTCTCTTAAAAATGTGGCTCGTATATGACTCAGGAGCTTGCCATTAGTTGTTTGATTGTTAGAATTCATAAGTTTATAAACTACTGGACTTCAAAATATTGTCTGCTAATAAGTTGTTTGTAATAAAAGTTTTAGTTTCCCATGAATCAACTTGCATGAAGGAAGCATTTCAACCTGATAAACTATGTGGAAGTACTAAAAATTGTTTTGCAGCTTAAGACACACCAATGAAATTCATTGAGGAGGCAGATTTTGAGGTTTTTCTTAAAAAACACAAAACAAAACCACAACAACATTAGATTAAAATACTTATCTGCAATTTAAAATAAACTTTTAGACTTTATTGTCTGTTACCGCAGCTTGATTTTGTTTTAAAGAACAAAAAAATTAAAGCATACAAGAGGAATCTAAATATTGTGACTTCCCAGTTTGCCATGCCGTTCCCACAGCATCAGCTTTTCTTGCTGGCCACCTCGAACAGTCTTCTTTTAAAAATCATGTAGGATGTCTTGCTGTTTAACTCAATACGGATTGCTACAAATGTTGGTGGATTCTTTTTTGTCTTCTTGACAGGCAGGAAAACATGAAGCCATTGTAAAAAATGTACATGATCTCCTTGCAAAATTAGCTTGGGATTTCTCTCCTGAACAGCTTGATCACCTGTTTGATTGTTTTAAGGTAACTGTGCATGTTTTGACTGTATTCAGGAAATGGATTGTGAAGTTGGGTACAATTTGTGACTCTACCAACATCTACTTTCCGCTTATTTTAGATACGGGTAGTTTCCTTGTGCTCTTAATGTGTAGCAATTGTCTGTAATATTTAATATTAGAAATGCTAGATTGTGCTATTATTTAATGAGCATACATGAGAGATTTTCTTGTTTACTTCCTGCCTAATGCAAAGACTAGTTAGTATTGCTAGCTTAATCACCAGCTTTGTTTTCTTTTGGTAACGAATGTCTGTGAAGGCCCCTAGTATTAAAGTGACACTTGGTAATCCTAGGCATATTTAATTTTTCAAATAAAATAAGTAATTTATCCTGTACTTTTTTTTGCATTTATGTCAAGTTATTAAGTGTTGGTGATCTAGTGAATAATATTTTCCTTCTGGCATTAGAGTAGGCTTCAAGTTTATCAGGCATTGCTACTTTTGATCTTTAAATAGAGGAGATCAAGGACTTCCATTACCCTCTCCCCAAACTTCCTCTTTATCATGTAATAATTTTTCTCCAGTTAACATGGATAAAATGAAAGTCTTAGGAAGATAAAGTTGAGTGTTTATAAACACCTAATGATTTGATTGAAATCACAAAACAACTTGTTTCTGGAAGTTTGTTATTCACTGGCTTTTTATCTATTTCAACATTAACATTTATAGCTACCAGTAGTGGTGCGATCAAGCTTGTTTTATTTCACCTTTAGCAGATAAACTGCTGTACTAGAAACTGCAAACTGGCTTTGTAGACTCATGTTTTCTGATTTTGGATGAATATATTATAGTTGTGTTTTGGCTTACATGCAATTCATGCTCTGATTAATGGGAGTCCTCTAGTTTGGTGAATGTCTAACGTTCTGTAATCCAGATACTGAACTAAATGCTGAGAAATTCTATGTGTAAACTGTCATGAGTTGTGTCTGACCTTATGAGATGGTTATGAAGTAATGTTAATTCAAAACTTAGAAAAAGGTTGACTTATTGCAGAGGACATTTGTTTCAGTCAGTTTCAGAGGCACAAGAGATACTAAAGTTTTATTTGTTCAGTGATTGTAAGTTATTTAAGAAGTTGTCTAAGTGTAAGCACAGGTGTTTTGACATAGCTTTTCCAAGAAACACCTGAGGCCACTCTTTGACTGTTGACGAAGTTGTCAGGAGTAAGGTTAACTTTTGCAAGCACATCTGTGATCTTTATTTAAAGATCCTTTTTTTTTTTTTTTCTTTTTAAGCCCAAGTTGAATACACGTTAGTTTTAAACACTAAAAGAGCCACTCAGTTGTGTCTGACTTGTATTGATCTAATGTACTACTTATTTTTAATCAAAGTAAACATTCTTTGCATAGTTGTATTACTTTACTGTTGCTTCATTTGTTAATGGTGCAGGTTATGTGTGGAATTTAAAAAAAAAAAAGATTGACTTTCATATCAAATAAAATATTTTCTCAGGCAAGTTGGACAAATGCAAGCAAGAAACAGCGTGAGAAGCTCCTTGAGTTGATTCGTCGTCTTGCAGAGGATGACAAGGATGGTGTGATGGCACACAAAGTGCTGAACCTTTTGTGGAATTTGGCTCATAGTGATGATGTTCCAGTTGATATCATGGACCAGGCTCTTAGTGCCCATATTAAAATCTTAGATTACAGCTGTTCACAGGTGGGTAATCTGGTATGTTCTGTTGTGAAGTTGGTTGAGGGGGGGGGGGGGGGGGGGGGGGGGGGGGGGGGGGGGGGGGGGGGGGGGGGGGGGGGGGGGGGGGGGGGGGGG
>JBCJKH010032052.1:0-14892 GCA_039877255.1 Loriculus beryllinus
TGAGACTAGGAAATGGTAGAGCAGAAATCTGGTCCCTGGGCGATGAGAGCGACATGGATAGGAAATGTACTAACCTAACCTACTCTTTTTGCAGCCTGCAGCCTGGAGTCCTCCAGGACTCCCAGCTATGCAGGGATGAAGCCAGGAACGCCTCCTTTGGGACTGCAGCTAATTAGAATATCCAAAAATCCAATGTCAAAACCTGGCCAGAAGCCTTAAAGAGAAACCTCAGATTTAATAACTAGATTAGAGTAACAGCACAGGCACAGAGAAATTCTTCATGTGGGTAGCTTTTACATTTCATGGGGAAGGGGGTTCTGTGGTGGTGGCGTTTTGGGTTCTTTTTTTGTCAGAGAATTTTAATGCAACCATGAAGCTGTGGTTTTGTTTGGTTACACAGTGATATTGAATCAAGTAAAAGTCTGAGAAACAGCCTTCAAATCTCCTAATTCTCTTTAATTTATATTTTTATACTCTGAAATATGCTGATGGAATAAAGAAAAACACAGTGTGCATCTTTCATGCCGCTTTTGTCACTAATATCAGGTATGCCTAGGTATAAACAATAAAATTCCAGCAAAAGCAAGAGAGTGGCCATGCAGAAGAACCTAAAGGTTTCCTACCAGTGTGGTGACTCTCTTCTGCTACCAAATAATTGTGAGCTATTTATAAATGCTGTTTTCTTCTACTTCTAAAATTTGCTTTGGTTATTGCAGTTGTAGGCAACACTAATATATGAACTAACAACCTGCTAACTTTCCAGTAGCATAATAGCCCACTTTTCTACGGTACTTCTATACATTTAACTTGAAGCCCTTGAATCCTTTTGAAATCAGTGGAGTTGTGCGTTTGTTTAAGATGAAGCCCGTACTTGACTGTGTGGCTAGACATGGGCAAGGGCATGATAGCATATTAGTCCAAGGTTGGTCACACACTTGAAAACGCCCATGAAAGACTTCATCATTTTTCACAATGTGAGAGGTGCAAAGGTTACAAGTAGGCAAATGCCAGCTTAATATTTTAGAACAGACATTTACATCAGTGCTGATATTTCCCTTAAAAAAAAACAAACCCAAAACCTTATCAGAATGTTTTATCTGGACCTCTTTTTATGAGATGTTAATAGAGTCTTTGCAAAACCATGAGTTAGTTAAAAACTTTTCTTCGATGATGGTGTTATTACTGGTAGGCCCAATCCGTTCTTTTGGCATTCATCGGCTGGAGGCAAGTGGGCTGTCTCTTGGGGAGTTGAGAACTTGCAGGTTATCACTTTGATTAGCTGCTGTAGGCAACTGGTGGCTACTAATTGCCTCCTCAAGTCTAAAATGAATATACATTTCCTCTGACAACGAAATTGTAGGAATATGTGCCTAGTGGAAGCTTTAGGTTGCTATAATGCCATGGAGATCAAATTAAAAAAGGAGAGAGAGAACCTGTTGCTATAGTACTTCATTAATTAAACATCAATTTATAAAATACTATGGCATTGACAGGTTTGGGACTGGCTGCTGATACTCTTTGGCAGGGACAAATTTTCAAGTGGGTTAGTATGTAAACCTTAAGGAAGATAACAATAACGCTGTAATTGGAAGGCTGCCTCTTTAAAATACTGGTAAGTTACAGTGCACAAAGTCAGCCTAATGATTTAAGTATTTTTAAGTACATATTTTAAAGTAGTTTGCTTGTTAGCAGCTTTCTGTAGGCAGTGCTTAGAAGAGGCAGAGAGCAGTGCTGGAATAGGAGGCAAAGTGGAGCCGAAACTTTCGCACTGCTCCAATAGTGCAGGTCTGCGCTGGAGAGAAGCAGCTTAGGAATGACAGGGGGGAAGTGGGAAACCAGAAGCCAGCACTGCAGCTTGGATCCAAACAGTCCCTGCATTTGTCTTCTCAGTTTTGATTTACAGCAGCGTCCTGTGTTGGTCTCTTATTTCTTCTTCAGAAACCTTCTTCTGCCTGTTTCTTTGGGAGATGTGCCAACCGTCAGACCCTGGCAATGGAAAAAGTGCAGGAAAGCAGCTCCTGGCAGCTCCTGGTCCTCAAAACACTCTGGGTATGTGAGCTGAATGGTGAATGGGGGATAAGGTGTTTCAAGAGGGGGCCGGCTGGCCTGCCACCACTGAGCCAAACATCCCCGTGTGATGCCCATACTGCACTGGGAAGCTCTCATAGAAGGAGACACAGAAGAGGGCATCTGCCTTCATCTCCTACAGTTGCCAGCATCACCTATTGCAAGACCTGTCTGCCTTCAGTCTGCAGGGCAAGGGGAGTCCCTGGACACCTGCAGATGGTTCAAAACCCCTACAGGTTTTGGTTCAGTCCAGGTTCATTTTGCAATTGTGTTGATGCACATGCTGGTTTTTTCATCCAGGGAAGTTTTGCCCATCCTGAAATCATCTGTCTGACCTATCATGGTCACTCAGTAGCCCAGAAGTATAGAGGGATGTTGAACAATGAATCCAGTAGGCCACAATTTTTTCTCTTTTCCAAAAGCACAAGTCTGTAAGGGGCAATGAAGCTGCACCAGCACCACTAAGAGTGAAACCTGGCCAAGTATTTCTGACTCAGGAAAGAAAAAAAAAAAGGCTGAAGGGCACTGATATATTTTGTTCCTAAGATAGCTACCATTAGTACTTCTGGGAAAGACAGGATGAAAAATGAAAAAAAAATACCTAAAATCAGCTTTGGTATCATTTCTTAAGGCATTGTATCATACTGGGGTGTTATCATGTCATAGCTTTGAAACTGAACTGGGGTTATTTTACAAGGGGAAGATTTTGTTAAAATCATTATGTTATCATATAGAAGAAATTGAGTAGAGAATCCAGTTTATATTCTGCCTCTTTCCTCTCAGGAAAACAAGTTACGTATTTGGCAATCACATTCTTCAGGATAAAAGTGGTGTGTGTGCTTTTTGCACATTTTCTGCATAAATATTTTGAGGTTCCTGTAAAACAGGACAACTGCTTTTTTTATTCTTCATGAATCAGCCCCTATGTTTGAAACAAATCGTTGCAGCAACAAGGAATGACAGCATGACAGCCTAGTAGGTTATTAATGGGAGTGACAGCCTGCAAATCAGAAATCATGGCAGTGCATCTGTATGAACAGCAATTTGTGCTCAGTTGAATAACCAGGAAATCCAGAAAATCAGAAAGGGCTGGGGGAGAAGATGAATCAAACAGAAACATTTTTAGATAACCCAAACTTTCTAAAATAATTTGCATGTCAGGAAAATAGCAACAATCAAAAGTTTAGCATCTCCAACACTTAGGTTCACTTATGTTTGTTTCAGTGCCCACTAAAGGCCTAAAACTAGACAAAAAAAAAAAAAAAGAGAGAAAACGTAAAAATGTTGAGGATTGTTATTATCTGTTATAGTGATATCATCAAGAAAATGAAATTGCAACTTAGTTAACTGCTGTTTCATATTTTGCTAGCAGATTTTATTCACTGTGTATTCCACATACTTAATAGCAGAGCTCGGTACACTGAATGTTGGAAATTCTTCACAAAGGAAGATTTCTGTATAATTTATAAATGCAGGCGCTTTGCTTTTTCTACCATATGGTTCAGCCTTTTTTGTGTAAGAAAACAGTTCAAAATCAAATATATTGTATCTCTCGTACGTAATAGAAAGGAATGGTGCTATATAAAGTATTGGTTAGTTTTAATTTATATAAGTTTTCAATGTTATATGTTTTCAGTTTTAGTTCATATCAGTTTATACAGAAACTCTCTGTGGAACTGTAGATGTAGGATTAAATTGTCCATGGAGATGTTTTAAGCTTTTCTACATGTTTGCAAAATTCTGATGAGCAGGAACCCAAATTTACCATCTCACTGTTAATGGTCACTGATACCAGTCATCAAAGATTTTATAGTGTACTTCTCACTGATCCTTTGCTGAGCAGTGCAGTCTCAATATTTTCATGATCTGAATGAACTCAAAAAGGGATTTTAGTTGTAGTTGCATAGAAATTGCTATAAATGACCACATAGCATCAGAGCTAATTAAATTCCTGATTTATGCAAAAAATCTGACCAATCTAAACCCTAAATTTGGAGGTTTCTGCAACATATTGACTTTAAATTTGTGCGTCTCAATACAGATTTTGCTCTTTCAAATTTGTCAATTAGTCAGTTCTTTAACCTAAGGGATATCAGTCCCCTAGTGGTACATTCCAACCATACTATTACTTGGACAGTAAAACTTTCCTTTGATTTATGTATTAGTGAGGATTGCAAGATCTAGGATTAATAATCTCCTTTTACAGATACAAGTTAAGACCAGTAATCTAACTATGCTATCATACGGTGATGCCTAAAGGTGTGAAATCCTGAACAAGGCAAGTCCAAGATAGGTCCCAGCTTCAATTCAAAGGGAAAAGAATTCTATTCACCGGGAAAAGCAGTTACGTGTTAATCAGGTTATCCGCACCTGAAGCATAAACTTTCAGTACTCCAAAGGAAGAAAAAGAGAGAAACCACATATAACTGTATCCAGTCAGATGCCCTATAACTTATGTTATACCTTCCTCCCTAAATCAGTTAACTACTCCTTTCTTTGCATGCCTGTTGGATGTTATTATAAAAATTACCCCCAGAATGAGAGATCTCAAAATCCATTTTGATTTGTGAGGAACCTGATGCCTTTTTTTTCACTTGGTTTTGATTATTTATGATAGCTTTTTTTTTTTTTTACCCAGCATTTTTTTGTGTGTAGTTTTGGTTTTGATTTTTTTGGGTTTGTTTTTGTTTGTTTGTTTGTTTATTTTTATTTTTGTATTATCGAGCATGCAGACTTTGAGTTTCATGTTTGAGTTTTATTTCTAATGGTACAGTAGCAATTTTGCATCTCTTCTTCATCAGAATTGTGTTCGATTTGCGTTAGAAGTTATCATACTGCTGTGGGTAACCCTCAGGCAGTGCTATCATTTTGTTCTTGAAGAACTAAAAAAGAAGTCTATGCCTTTTTGAATCACTAAGAAATAAAATAAAATGCAACTAACTCGGAAGAAAAACCCCATTGGTTGAAAAGCTTTTTAATGTCAATACAATATATAAACAAAGCATGGTTTCTGAATGAAGTATCAAGACAAATAATCCTCTTGCCCATCTGTTATATTAAAATGGCTGCTATGGTATTATGTTGTGAGTATACATGTGCCAGTAATGGATGAGATAAAAACAGACATATGCTAGCAAGAACAGATAAAAAATGTTCATAATAAGTTATGAGCTGAACCAGTATGGAGAAATATATTCATACATGAGTACAGTATCTTTCAATCTATGTGTAAAGCAGAGCTTTCCATACTGCATATAATTGTTCCAGTTGCTTTGTGCCTTCATCCCAAAGGACCTTAAGAATGCAACATATCACCAGCATCAGCCTGGGTACAGTTAATTCTAAATAAAGACTTCACTTGCTTTAGAAACTGCTCATGAATCTATCAAATTACCTCTGTGATTACTTGGCATTCTTGAAACAATTTCAACTTACCTGTGAAGATGTTTTAGGATTTGTCCAAAATGAAAAACTACTTTGCTTTTAAGGAATAAAGAAACACAGAAAATATAGCCGTTTCTGGTTTATCGCTGAATTTTGTGGACCTGTATGTGAGATAGATTAAAGTAGACTTGAAATTGCCTCTTGCTTTTGCAAATTGAAGATTAGGATTGACTGAAAGCTACTCCAACTGGAAGTCCGTGATTGTATGAAATAAATGGGTCTTCTTACTTACCGTCCTGGAAAACTTCAGTTTGTTGAAAGAATAACTAAAACAAAGATGGTGACACAGAGGCTCCTTCATGCTCTGCTGCCAGTGAGCCTCGTTTTACCCTCTAGAGTAGAGCTAGTTGAAAATTGGTATTTCCTACAGGAAATTCCAAGAATTTAACGTATGGATTCACTCCAATCTGAAACAAGTCCAAATCTCAGAATTTTTCACAAAATGAAACTTTCTAACGTATTTCATATTGATTGCATTGAAATAATGCAAGATTCACATTAAAATCTCAAAAGTCACCAGCACTTTGAACCACATAGAATTGCGCAGAGCTGAGATAGTGTATTTTCTGGGTACCTTTACAAACAATGCTTCATTTAATCCCTGGCCTGATTTTAAAGTAGACCTATCCCATCCAGTTGAAATGATACTGCAGAGAAGGTGTAGAGAGGAGCACTGTGTACAGACACACAACATGTGCAGCAACTAGTTTGCCTTCCTCATGCCATTAAACTGGGGAATCAGTTTTGTAGTGCATAGACTGGTCCTTCCACAGTGACTGAACTCTTGAGCAGTAGAGAGCTTCAACAGATTTGTACAACTTCACTCCCTGCAAGGTAAGCTTTTCTGTCAGCCTCCTGTACTCTCTTTTGTGCCATGCTCAACTACACATCGCATCTTCTCATCGATTCCCATTCTGTTGTGGAGAAACCAATACTGGCTGGAAATTCAGTGTGCTGAGGATGGTGCTTTCTCTTCCAGCTCCTACTGTGTCACCATTTCCTCATCATTTACATTCATATTTTCCAGCTTTTCCTCTTTGCAATATATTAAAATAATGAATTCTGTGGGGAAAAAATAGTTTTTCACTATATGATAATATTTATCATGCCTTAGCACTTCAAAGTAGGCTCTCCTGTCTTCCTAACAATACAGAAATGCAGGGATTGCTGCTGACCTGAGAACATGATGGAGTTGGTGAGTTAAACTGTGTTCAAATTTTGCTGGCAAGGGTTAAGTATACTTTATTTTACAG
Source organism: Loriculus beryllinus (assembly GCA_039877255.1). Classification (NCBI taxonomy): domain Eukaryota; kingdom Metazoa; phylum Chordata; class Aves; order Psittaciformes; family Psittacidae; genus Loriculus; species Loriculus beryllinus. The sequence continues at coordinate 6,765 of JBCJKH010032052.1, forward strand.
GAATGTAGTGCTTTATAACACTAAGCATATGAGACAAGTGTGAATTAATTGTTTAATTCAACTTTTATCTATAGTGTAAATTATAATGTCCTTTATGTTACGGGCTAGTCTTCAGAGACTGATGGGGAGATGAAAGAAAGAATGAATCTACCTAAGCATTCATCTGTTGCAGGGGTATGTTCAGAACAAAAGCTACCACACTGAAATCTGTCAGCATCAAGGTTTCTCTGGGGAAAACCAGACTCTATGGATAACATTTGAGTTCCAGCAGGAAGAAAACTGAATCTGGCAACTGGTGATTAAATAGTGCCATGTCCTTCTTCCTGAGGAATCCATGACTGCAAGCTCAGACAATTCCTTCTCTGTGGTTCTGCCAAATAATCCATACCCAGCATTTATTTTGTTTGCTTTGTTTACTTTGTTTTGGGTAAACCTTTGGTAGAATAAGCTGCTACACTCATCTTGAGATTAGTTCTCAGAACTGGTATTGAACCTGAACCAAAACCACAGAGCAGAACAACACAGATTGCTTTTGACTATTTAGATCCAAGTCTGCTGATGAACTCTGGATTGTGTCATTTATTTTAAGTAAAAGATCAAATGCAATATAAACACCATGGGGTTTTTTGGATGGTTGTTTTGTTTTGTTCTAAAAAAGAACTCAAAATTTTTTGGTTGTATGTTTTCCCCTACATATTTTTTGACTTGCCATGTAGAACTGTCTTGTCTTGTCCTTTCTGCCTTTACCATGACAGAAATATTGAAATAGACAGGGTTTACTTATCTTCAGATTTGCTATGAGCAATGGAATTATGATAAATTTGCATCCAAAATCAAGCAATTAGTTTGGGAGGAATGAAAGATTAATCATGGGAGGTAAGATGAGATGGAGATGAGTCTACTGAGATAAATTACTTCAGATTTTTGACGGCGTCTGTGAATGATAGAAAACACCAGATTATCGGTTCTCCTTTGGAAGAACTATGTGGCATCCACGATGCATTTGTTACAGAAATAGCCAGATCCTCTACTCATTCCTGTGTTCCTTCAGCATAAGTAAACGGGCATCTCAAGGGCGTGGTTGGATTTCACTGTGCTCAGAAACTTCATGATAGATGTCTACAAATTTTTATCAGAAGATAGAATTTCAGAAACCCTTCCACTATTTTGACCTGGTTTAGCATGTAAAAAGACAGGGGACACTGAAGTCCTAACTACATTTCTGATTAGCCAACACCCACTGCTTGCACTAATACATGTATTTGTAGTTGAGAACCTGCTTCATTGTATTGCATACCTTTCAGTGCTGCATAAATGAGCAGCTTGATGAGTGCAAAGAACTCTTGAGACATCTCCTAATGCTTCTTCTTCTTGCATGGAAGAAAAGGAATCCAGTTGTGAGGACACTAATTAATTATTTGGTCCTATCTCACACTCCAACAAGGGCTTCTTCTGATACGTTGTTCAAGTAATTTTGACACTGTTCATGGAAGATTTTTGTTGGTGGTGCACCTTGGTGGAATTTAATGCCTGAGTCAAAACCAATTTAGAAGTTTGTGGATGCCAAGATTTTCATCTGTAAAATTCTCCTGAATTCCAGAATTCTACTTCTGTGCATGAATAGAAGTGCCATCATTTTAGCAGAAGTTAAGAATGAAGTGGTTTGATACTTTTTTGATGTCTGGGCCTAGCTGGGATCCAAACACTATGATGAAATCTCCAATGAATCTGGTATAGGAGATTTATTTTGAGCTTGTCTTGGCAACTATCTAGCTGAGTTCAATAAAAAAATACAGCATTATTGAAAGATCATACATGTTCCCCATTCCTGCAATGTAATTGTAATTAGGGCACTCACTGCAGACGTAAAAGACTTATTTTTAATTCCTTCCTCAGCTTCAGGAAGTATTTACCTATGTTCTTCACCTTTTAGCAGACTGCACTCCGCTGTGAGTCGTCATCTTTCCTTCTGAATCTCTGCCACAAGGCAGAAAGACACTCAAGAGCAGTCTTTACAGAAAGATAAATTAACCAAAACTGCAGTATCAGGCCTTTACACATTAAATACAAAAGCTACAGACTGTAATTAGTAGGTACGGTTTTACTCCAGACTAAACTCAAGTTTGAATATACTCACAGCTGAAGGAAGACTATTCCTCTTCTGTCTGTCATGTCGTGATTGCAGGACACATGGGAAGTGAGTCAATGGTACAGTACTGAAGCTCAATAACTTTATCTTCTGCCCCCAGGCAGGGTCACAATTTAATGCAGTTGATTTAATTTTGAATAATTATAGGCCCATTTCAGGTATTGTTTTCATAATTTTTGCAACTTAATTTTCATCGTCTGGTTTCATGTTCTCAGCAAAAAACTCTTTATTCTAAGTAATTGTGTCCATTGTAGATGTGCTGGTGTTGTGGTTTAAGCCCAGCCACACAGTCTCTCCCTCACTCCCCCCATTCCTCCCACCCCACTCCCAGAGGGATGCAGAGGAGAACTGAAAGAATGTAACTCCCACAGGTTGAGATAAGAACAGTCCAATAACTAAGGTATAACATAAACCCACTACTGCTACCACCCAATAATAATAATGATAAGGGAAATAACAAGAAAAGAGAATACAACCGCTCACCACCCCCTGGCCAATACCCAGTCTCACAGAGCAATGATCTAGCTCTTCAGGTACCTGCCACCAGTTCTACATCCTGGGCATGATGTGCTGTGGTATGGAATACCTTTTTGGCTAGTTTGGCTAGGTGTCCTGTCTCTGCTTCCTCCTGGCTTCCCCTTTTCCCTGGAAGAGCATGAGACTCAGAAAATTTTTGGTCAGACTAAACATTACTTAGCAACAACTGAAAACGTTGATGGTATCAGCACTGTTCCCAGGCTGAAAGTCAAAAAAAACAGCACTGCACCAGCTACTAAGAAGGAGAAAAATGACTGCTACTGGTGAACCCAGGACAGTTGATCTCTGGTGACTCATCTTTGTAGATAAGTCAGCAGAGCAAGTTCTCCAACAATGTTCCATATATGAGGCCATAGAGGTGGGTCTTGTGGACAGTATTCATTTCTAGGCTTAAAGGCCAAATACTCTCAGCTGAGCTGACTGGGAGCATCTTTGGGTACAAAACCAGAGTATGGCTTGGATTCATGCCTCAGCAGCTGCAATGAGATATCTTTACTGCTCAAGCACTTCATCTTGGCAGAGTGCATATGTATGCAGAAAGTAAAGATCTGCCAGATTCTCACATTGAATCTAGAATTATTTCTTGTTTCAATCATGTCTTTCTTTCCTTGATGGCATCTATTCTGAATCATGGTTTCAAAGCTTTTCATCTGAGTTATTCAAAGACAAGCTGGCTTTCAAGTGCTTAGACCAGCTTGCCGCTGTGTTTAAGATGACTAAGGACTGGAAATTCCCAGAATGGTTATGGGATGAGGGGAAAACAAGTGGGTCATGGCTATGTGTGAGTGATAGGTCTGTATAGAGAGAGAAATCTTATTTCTGAGTATAAACCAACTTTTAGGAGAAAACAAATCTGATATGGTATTAAGGAATGTGATTAGAAAAGAACTGTAGACAATCAAGAAGCAGTGGCTGACAGAGGGAGTTTGTGGGACTTTGGTTTTCTCCACCACAGAGAAAAGTAGGACTAAACCTGGGAGAAAAACCCTGCTGAATTGTGGACTTAAACTATTGGCTGCTTCTGAAAGAGAATGTATATTTCATTTTTTGGATGGTGCCATTGCCTCAAACCACATCTATTTGAATACCAACAAAAAACCTCAAGTATTTAGTCAGGTGAAGCAGTTTTGTCAGACCACAGTTATCAACATATTTTTTAGAAGCTTAAATCCAATGTTAGAAGTAGTTGTTATTGTATCATGAAGAAAATTTAAATCAAAAACTTTTATAGATGTTCTGCAATTTCTAAATGATTTTTATATATCGATTGCTAATCAGCAAAAGAAAGAAAAATCAGCCTTGGAAAAACTAAAAAAGAAATAAAACAGCCTTGCAGAGAGCTTCCAAACTCTGTATAAAGTGCTAGATTAATTTATTTTTGAAAGATTTAGGATTTGAGGTGTAGATTACAGAGTTATTTCTGAATACTTCCAGGATTTTTTAAAATCTTTCTTCCTTATTTCCTATACCTTGGTGGAATAATCAGGTACAGACTTCACAGATTATGTATTTTTATATTCTTTTGAAGTTGTATTTTTATTTTGTGGAGCAATTATTTTGTTCCATGTATTTTTAAAGGGAAAATTAATTCTGTAATTGCAGTTTAGAAAGAGAAAAGACATCTTCTTCTAAATATCCCCGAATTCTGATGAAAAGTGGCAACAGTAAAGAAGCAGGAGTCAACTAAATCTTAGAAAAATTCAGAAGTAGGACCATGTAAGAAAGAAAACTATGTTTCCCTCTCTGCAAGCAATATCATAACTTCATCCTAATTTACTTAAATGTAAGTGTGTAATTTGACTGGCCATCTCTACAATAACCACTCAGCATTGGGGTAAGAATTTTGTAAAACGTATCTAGTCAGGTTTTGTCCCCAAATAATTTTAAGAAAAACGTATATTAAAGAGCTTTAATGCGTCAGGACCAAAACAGAGCAATTAAACAGGCATTTGAAAATACATATAAAAATGGAGATACAAATCAAAATGAAGAAAGAGAGGGATTTAGGATACATAAATAAATGACTCTTTCAGTCTCTTCCACACCTGGATATTTCTGTTGTTGCATGTCTGGTTTTTCAGTAATAGCCACTTCTAAAACTTAATATTGCTACTAATATGGATTTTGAAGACAGACAGGGGTTTTTTCAGAATATAATTTGCTAAAAAATTCCAAATTGTGTAGAAATTAGGAATATTTTACATCCCTGGAGGAGCAAAGCTGCTGAGATGGAAGTAGTTAATTAAAGCGAGTGCTGAAATTGCATGAAAGGCACTAGAAATTGTGGCTGTCATTTCATTTTGGTGAAGTCTTTTGACAAACCTTACCAGTTTAGCTAAATCCAATCAGAGTTTTCAGACTTTAAGTGGAAACATTCAAATTAGTTTAGTCTTCAGTTTAGTCCTCTGTTTCATTTGATCTGATAACTTACTAATGCAGAGTTACAGCTCCTAATATAATTCATTATTAGGGTTTTTTTTGAATAAAGTTTCACTCAAATGAGCTAAAATGTTGAAAATGCTGTAATACAAATTTTCCACCAGCAAATAGATGTGATCTTCCCGAGGTCTGCATTGATAAAGTTCTAAAATTTATTTCATTTGAACTGTCCTGTTACTCATTCTTAGTTTTAATGCTTACTTCTGACATCCTGAGTCACTCTTCTACATGCTTGCAGAGATTTTAATCTTGACTGATTCACAGTTTTGACCTTCCTGCCCTGTCCCTGCCTCAACCGTTCTGAGAAGCAGTATGTTTGTATCTTCCACATATCTTTCTGTCCACAATACTATTTAATAAAGAGATTGTTTTACTGAAACATGTAGATATACAAGTTCTTCCTCTACCTTACTTTACCAGTGCTGCAGAGTAATTGCCAATATGGTCAAGACAATATCAGAAAAATTATCTGTCTTTTTTGTTTTATTTATTTATAGTAGAGGATCACCCAGCATTTTAGCAAGTTCCTATTCTGCAAACTATTCCTCGAGCTCTGTGTATCACAGTTCAAGAAATTTGTCTGCTTGATGTTGCAGGAGAAAGCGCTTCCAGGATTTTAATATTACGAACCCTGTTCTTCCCCCTCATTTTTCTGTCTGACCATTTTTATCACTTTAATCAGATTTTATTCAGGTTGTCTCCTCTTGAGTCTTTAAACTTGGAGCACTGACGATCATCTGAATGCAGTTTACTGTGTGACTGTTACTGCTCTCATACTGCAGCTGTAATTTTTTAAATTATAGAAAATATCTGTGAAATATAAATACAGAAGTTAAATTGCAGTGACAGTGGAAATGAGGTCAATATAATAAACCAGCAACACTAGATAGAATGTGAAGAATATGCTAGTGGATAATAACTGATGAAATCAGGTAATTCTGTTCTCAAAGCCATAAATATAAAGATTTCTCTAAGTGGCAAAAGTTAAATTTCTCTGTATAATGACTAATAACATTTAGCTACATTTAAGAGGTTAGCTCAACCATTAGTAATGTAAATGGGAATATCCTGTTTAGTGTGATAGAAGGTGGGTAAGACTAAGTGCTCTAGGTTTTCTAAGCACTAAACAAATACTGTACAAAAATGCAGAGCTCAAAAATACTATAGAGAACAAAGTGTAACACGAGTCAGGGTGCCTCGAGGTTCATGAGTGTGGATCACATTGCTTCACATTTTCTGGGGACCAGCTTGTGTTGCCCTTTGGTTTTGCATGCAGTGTGGATGGGAGGGTAGCATCCCCTTCACCTACATAATTGATAGCAATCGTATTCAGAACAGAGAGCAAGGCTGGGAACTCTGGGCATCTGATACCTAAAGAACAGAAAGGATGCTCCCAAGCAGCTGTGGACAGTGAGTTGTTGAAGGGTCCTGCTTCCTAATTGTCCTTGCTTGACAAATGGTCTGGGTTGTCTTGGTTACTTTCTGTCCTGTGGTTTTTGGATTTCTCTCTTGCCAGGGAAAAGAAGTGCTGTGTATATGTCGTAGGGAAGAAGGAGAGGGTGAAAGAGGAGGGAAAACTGGGAACACCCTTTTCTGGTCCCTACACAGGATCAGAACATGTAGACTTCTGGATCTGGAAACAATAGAGCTTTCCAGGTTTTGTCAGTTTAGATGAAGAGCAGTATCAAAGATATATGAAATCTTTTCTTTTTACAGGGTTGTCAGCTGGTTCAATCCGTACAGGATCTTGAAATTAAATGTTTAAATATTGCTATACTGAAGTAAATGTTTGAAAGAGCAAATAAAACTAAAAAAGCCAATATTACAAACTTTGATTCATGTAAATTGACTCTACCCATACAAAAAGTCTCACTGGCTTCAATAGCTAAAGACTAATTGGATGCTGAAGATTTGTAGTATCTAGTCTTTAACTAATAAAAAGAATAATGAGAAATGTAACACCACAAATCAAATCTGCTGAGATATATTTTAATTCCTGTGTTGCTGTGATGCATAGAGCCTCCAAACAGTTTTGAAACATTTTGCTGCACACAAACATGTAACAGTTTCTGTCCACGAATTATGCAGAAAAAGACACTGCAGGAGGAAAGAAGTATTGTTTTACTGATGAAGAAAATAAGTCTAAGGAGTAGTAAACAACACTATGCAGTCAAAATCAGCTTTGGAAACTGGTGTAAGCATGCCGATGTAAGTCTATCCATAACAGAATTGAGTATGATTTACCACCCTTGTTTAATGTATTTGATCTTATCAAAGAGCAGATTTACTTTACTGTAAGATTTATGGCAAAAACACAAATTTGATCCCAATATGGAAATTGACCCAAATATTCTGAGTCAGTTCAGCCACAAATCCCTCTGCCTCCCCCACCTTAGATGTAAGAAAGGTAAAAATTTGTATGAAAGTAAGGATTACTAACACCTCTGTAGAGGTACAGATGATGAAAGACACAGATTGAATTGTTTGCCAAAGGATTTAAAATCAGAGAAAAGGCTTGAGTTGATAATGGACCTAGCAGCTTTCCATTCTCATCTGCTTGACAGTGCTAACTAAAATGGCAAGTAGGTAGTTGATCACATATAACACCACCCAGGGCCCATATCTTGCCATTTTTGTGAAGCTCATTATATTCTGTTTGCATTACTGGAATATGTATGCTTTGAATTGTAGGTGTGTAATGGCAAAATTCTGCAGCCTTTGAGCATTTCTGATACTCTTCTTTCAAGTTTATTGAGTAAAAGAGGTCAAATATCAAAATAGTCTATTCTTACTCTTCTAAAGAATAATAAAGAGGCCATCTATCAAATTGGCAGGCTCGTATCTTTTGTAACCGTGTACAAAACACACTCCAACTGGATGAACAGCTGTCAGAGCAGTCTCTTGTCAGCAGGTGGGTTAAAGTTTGCAAATGCATATGTACACGTGTAGGCATTCATATCCTTATCTCATGAAGATCAATAACAGTATTTCTAAATGTGTTTG
>JBCJKH010032053.1:0-10000 GCA_039877255.1 Loriculus beryllinus
TTGGACAGAGCCTTGGGTGGCATGGTTTAGTGTGAGGTGTCCCTGCCCATGGCAGGGGGGTTGGAACTAGATGATCTGAAGGTCCTTTCCAACCGTAACTATTCTATGATTCTATGTTTATATTTTGTTCTATACCACTATGACAGCACAGGCAGATATACAGGGTAAGGCTTTCAATCTGTGGGATTTTTTTTTTTTTTTTTTTGACAACTTTGAAGTCCAGATTCATCAAAGTATTGGACTTCGATGGATTTTGGAGCAAGTGCCTTCAAGCGCTCTCTTTCAAGGTGTAATGGTTCATGCAAATAAGAGATGTTGGGAAGCCACTTTTTTTTTTTCATCTTTTGCACTACTTTTTCTGGTATTTAGCAGTAAACTAAAATTCCACTGATAGTATTTTGTTAACAATGAACAATTCTGACAGAAGATTATGACTGAAGAAGTCTTTATATTCTTAATATTCTTATCTCTAGGAATTAACCCTTAAAATTCTAAAATTGAAGTATTTACTGCAGTTCTCTTTCTTTGAAATAATGCAAAACTAGCAATATACTTTTTTACAAGCTGCAGGGATTCCAAATAGAATAATCTTGATACCTTGTCTACATATAGTACATGTCTATATTTTTCTTTTGACAAAATCTGTTACAATTTTATAGGCATTAGCACAGAGTCAGGGGACCAGATTAGACCGGGTTTGATCTCAAGGGAAAATTTGCAGTTAAAAACAAAGATGCCATTTGAAATTAAGTTTCAAAGTTCCAAATCTGCTAACAATGCTCACCCAAATACTACTTCTCATATTCTTCAGCAATCAGGGGACCATAATCTGTGCTATTAACAAAGAGCAATTTGGTGTTCCTATATCATAGTAAGTTGCCAATCTTCAGACAGCTATACAGAGACATAAAGAAAATTGCAGTGATGTGAATAGGATCAACAATAACAAGTGTTATTGTTGGAAATACTGGCACTTTGCCAGGTGGGAATAGAGATTTGAAGGGAAATACCAATGAATATGGAAGAAAAGTTATTTGCAAATTGAAATCATGGAGAAAATATACTTTGAATTTCATTCTGAGATTGACCTGTACACATATAGCCATTTTATTTAATAAAACAAGGCCACAGCAGAAGTATTTCCCCAACAGCCTGTCCCTCACAGTGAATCTGTTTACTTTAGAGTCACTGGTGATTACATTCAGCTGTACTATCTGTTTGAGAGCTTTTAACTTCGAATGCTGCAGTAAGTGTCAATCTTTATATTACTGAAGGACAATTAGGCAAACCATGTAATTGTATTGTCACTTATTAATTTCAAGCTCCAATGTCATAAATTATATGCCTTAATTAATACCACGTGTCAATCACAATCTGCAACTTTGGAAGGATAAAAAGATTAACAAGAATACATAATTAAAAGAAAACAGTGAATAATGGCACGCCTGAACAGTTTATAAAATTAGACAAGAAAACTGGTGCTGTGTCAGCATGTAGGAGCCAAGACAAAAATAGGGGGTTTGACAAAATGCACACAGGAATTGAGTGAGAAAATGAAGGAATGTTTTAACTCTTAAGATTTTATTCCATTAGCAAACCAAATGTCTGGCAGAAAGTTATTTGAAGAGAGCCACAGAATAAGCCACTAGTCCCTTTTGTACGGTGTCATATAGGATGAAGAAGGAAGCATCTGTGTTTACACATTAATGAGTATAAATGGCTCAGTTCAGCAGAACCTATTCATACTGCAATAGCTTTGCCATCACAACGAGGTGCCAATACTGCCTTAACACACAGGCATGCGAGAGTTGGCAAAATGTACCAGTTAAATTCTTTTTTTGTTTTGTTTTGTTATGTTGGGTTTTATTTTAATATAAGAAATGAGGGCATAGCTGAAGGCCAGGGCTTCTAGAAGGCTTGCAGCTCTAAGGAATGTCCTCACATGTCATCTGCTCCTGGGAAGAAATGGCAGTAGCCTTGCAGTCGCACTTACTGAAAGTAAGGACCAAAAGGAATCCAATCAACCAGTAGTAAAATTGCTTCAAAATGAAAGCATCTCAAACGTGCATATGATGTCAGGCAGATGGAAGGAGTAAGCAGCAATGATTCCTGTGATGGAGAATATGGACACAGAGAAATATCTAGTAACAAAGAGCAACTGAGTATACAGCATAGGTCACTTTTGAGCACTACAAAGTATTATTTCAGTCTATCTACGCTGTGGGACATTTCCTAAAGAAGAAAAGGAAACATGGTTAGGGGTTTTGTTATTAAGCTATTAACACATGTAAAAGTGCGTCAGTAGTAGCTGCAAGGGATTCAAGATCCAATAATGAGTAGAAATAAAATGGACTGAGTGCTTATTGAAACAGAATAAAGAAAATTTCTATTTTCCCCACCACTTATATTTTTTTTAATTAGAGACTATATAAGTAAAAAATAGAGAGATGTTCAGTGGCTAATATTCAAGATCTCCAACGGGTACTCTATACGCACTCCTCTCCCACAGGTAAAGCAATGTGTTATTCTTCAGTTGGGTACACTCCAGGAAACAAAGAGAAAGGAGCCTATTTGTCTGATCTCCCTTTCAAAGCACCCACAGGCAGGTTTCTAAAACCCAGAATCCTCCCTCTATCCCTTCTCACTCATGCAGCACCCAAAAGAAAACAAAGGCCAAAGCATACCCAGCAGCAGTAGGGTGCTTGCCCTGGGTGACGGCTCATGGACTTCTAACACCAACAACATGTGAAGGATATCCATTTTCATTTATTTTCCCACCAAACTGAGGCATGCTCTTCTCAGCCCTCTTCGGAGAAGAGCAGTTTATCTCTCTCTGAGCCATCTGAGGAACTGACAACATGGCACAGTGCCATGTATGCTTGCAAACACAGTGTAGCACAGATGCTCTTACCCAGCCAAGGAGTTAGCAGAAGCATATATTTTGAAACATACCAAAGCAAGATTCATTATAAGTTCTTCTCTATTTTTAGGGCCTAAATAACTCAGCTGTGGTTAATTTAAGATAGCAGGGCTGCGGCAGAGCTGACAGAAAGCAGCTCTGCAGAATGGGAACAGCAAAGCCTAATAATGTATGCTTACTGTCCCAAGCCGGACCTATAGCCATTGTGAGGGCAGTTTCCCCTGCCCTCCCTCCTTCTTTTTCCAGCATGAGATTGCCATGGACAGGCAGGCATTGGGACCCAGGTGGGCCCCACCTTCCATGGCTATCTAAAGCAAATGCAACCACTCATCCCATCACTACCCTCATCCTTTAGTTTTCTGTTCCTTGGTATACTCTCATTTTAACAGCTTGTGAAAGGCAGTGCATGAGAAGCTTGCAAACTCTATTGACATATTTAGGTGGCAAGAATAATTTTATTCCAACCTGCAATCATAAAAGACCTGCTAACAAAGCTGCTAAACACATATTGCAGTTTCATTGCATTCCTCAGTTGACGGAAGTGGAACAGCCACCAGGGTATGCCCTGAAGTGTGGATGACCCAGGACCTTGGGCAGTGACAGAAGTGGAAGAAGCTTGTCAATACCACATAATTTCTGACAACAGTTTTCCTTTTCCTAAGCAGCCCTAATACATGAGTAAAATCTCTTGCTTTAATTATAACTAGGTGTGCTTCGAGACATATTTGTTTCTATGTACAGCCTCATGTTCTTATCTTTTAAATTTTATCCCTGTTTCACCCATCTCTTCTTTCTAGCTTAGAAATTTATATAAAACAGTATTGAGTCTGAGGTTTGAGACTTTCTTTCATACAGATACCATATGTCAAGATTTCTACAACTATTTATAACATATTTGTGATCATAAATATTTTCATTTCACAACCTATCAGCAAAACAAGGTATACTTTACTACCAGAAGCAACAACTGTAGGTGGTTTTAGTGGCATGAATTTTCTAATACTATTAAAAAAAACCAAACAAACTTCTGTATATTAGATTTAAGAACATTACTGCTGCAGCTTGTATATTTGATATACTCTTTTAATTTATTGATGCAATATGTTCTTTCTTGAACGGTGCTCACAGTGATGCTATAAAGTATTTTAATAACTGATAGAGTGATCTTCACTCTAGATACTTTTCCTCCTTCTGCAGCTACTTTGCATTAAATGATTGAGGAGTTAACATAACAATAAGTAAATTACAGTTCCAAATTCTTTGGCAAACTCATCCTGGAGGGTACTGGAAACATCTGAAGCACTGAGTACTTCCAACTTTTATCAGTCAATGAGAAATGCAGGTGCTTTGCAGCCTGCAGAATTGATCTCTTCCATATTATCAGTTACCAGCTGTTATCTAATACATATTGTATTGTATGAAAAAGAGCTATTTTCAATGTTCATTGTGGTGAGAACCATTAAGGAGATTTACTTGTCAGATCTCACACATCATTAAATCACTTCTGTATGCAAAAAAAAAAAAAAAAAAAAAGAAAAAAACAGAACCATACATTAGATTATCCTACCAAAAACTGTTGTATCTGCTTTCTGCATTAGCTATCAAGGTATTGTTCACATTCTTCTCAAGTATCATTATAATACGATTTTGCATTAGGAAACAATGAAAACTGCAACATTACTTCACAAATAACTCCAGCACCATTCTCAAAGATACTGAACTACATTTCTGCTCAAGTAATTGAAAGAAGTTTTCAGCAACCTAGGGCTTAAAAACTTAATCTGCTGTTCCTAGTTAGAAGCAGCTGTCTGCCTCTCCTATTCTTTTGTCCCTAATAAGATGAACCACTTTCTCATGTTAGATGCATGTGTACCTGAGCAGGTCTGAGTAACCTGTAGATTTCCCTTTTTGTTCACAAGAAGGGAGATGTGTGCAAGAAATGCACAGTAAGTGTCAGAAAAAAAAAAAAGGCTGAGTCCATGCCCTCCTTCTGCTCACCAGTGCAGCTCTTCCTCCCCTTTGCAGGTTTGCCCCTCCACCCGGAACTGGCCCACATCCACTCCAAGGGTGTTTACAGCATATACAATAGAGCAGGCAAAAGCAAAGTGCTTCATTTAAAAGTCCCATCCTAGAGCCTCTGAGCTCTAAAATTCCAACCTGGAAACTACAGATCCTTTCCTGAGGACAATTCATCTCTTGCCCCCATAACCTAGAGAGATGCAGCTCAGCACAGCAACCACTACAGCTCACTTTCTTGTGAGTTGGGGATGTCCTGGTCAAGCATTCCTCCCCCCCAGCAGCTCCACACTAGAGCACCAGGTAACAGGGAGGGGAGACCCCTGCCTCCACATTCCCAGCAGCAGCAAGCTCTCAGCAGCTCTCTCAGGGATTGGATGCTCTGTGCATCAGCTGGCACTCTCCTGGATAGATTTGATATATGCTAGTGGCATATTTTCCTCAATAATCAGGCCCTACTTCAGACCTGAACAGGGCAGCTGTATGTACCCTACAGTCTTTACAGGGCACCCACTTGTGTATGGCTCCCTTTCCAGATGGTGCAAAAACCACCTGACTGCATCATTTCAGTGATAAGGAACACAATCCCAAAAGACCACAACAAGAAGACAATCAAAACCAACCCACCAGTTATTTTTACAATCTCTTGACTTTTCATAAAAGCTCATGATTTTGAAGGTCCAACACAGTTATGTGACATGCAGTGCAGGTTTCAGACTCTGCTCAGCATCACAGTATCTGAGTGCCTTCTGGCACAGCGTTAAGCAACCTAACTAACATCTGTCGTGGCTTTTTTTTTTTCTTCTCATGTTCTGTATCCTTTGTCTACCTCCCTCTTTCTAGGGCAGATGTGTAAAACGTGGAGTGTTTAATTCTGGATATATTTAAAGGTTAGTGTTGTATGGGTGTATGTGTATGAGTATGGATGAGACTAGAAAACAAACATAGCATTTTATTTACAGAGGGAGAAAATAGAAAAATATACCTTTACACACACATATTCCATATGTACAAACTACCCTCACAAAATTATTGTGGGGGAGGGCCTTAATGATCAGACTTGAAGGAAAATAGCGGCTCCTTCCATTGAGGAAAAAATCTGATTAGGACTGCTTTACTGTTCTTTTGGGAAATGCAGAGTGTGAAGGGACTAGTAGAATTAACTCATATACACCTGAGAGGATGCAGTACCCTTCCTAAGTGCTGTGCATCAGTATCACGTCTGCTAAAGCACTCTCACACCAGCACCATTATTTAATACTACCTGCAAATGTCAGGGTGATATTGCTGCTGTAATTCCTATAATTATTCTCTCTGGTTTCAGAACTCCCCACTCAGTCCTTACTCAAGCTGCACTCCCCTTATAGTTAGAGAGAATACAAAGATCAGTACAGGGTGTGTGGAAGAAGGCTTAGAAATCCCAGAATCTGGTGAGCTAATTTATTTGACATTTGAAATTTATTTGACTGACATATTTTTATTTTCTTGCTATTTCTTTTTTATTTATCTACCACTGTTTTGAAAAACAGGAGCAGCCTACCGGCTTTACAAATCACTAATGACAGAAATAGCAGCCATTATCTACAGGCTACACTTCTGCAGTCATTTTGCCAGGGACTGCACACACTTCTCTTAAGAGATTCTCTTCTTCATACTTGATCTGTTGTCTCCCTGTTGAAAATATCACTGACACCACTGAGGCTAACAAGGTCAAGTGCTTTGAGATGGAAGCCTTTTGTACTGATGAACAGCTGAAGGGTGCGACATATGTTTCAGGGCCCTAGCAGCTGGCTCAGTGAGAGCCTCTTGGGTCTCTTTTAATGATAAATCCAAGCCCTGCTACTTCATCTCAGCATGGAAATAGCAGCGTGTTAACATTCATCCAAACTCTTGTGTCTGTCATTAACTCAGCTCTTCTACTGTAGTTACATGGCATAGCACAGCTGACATATCACCTGTCCTCCCACCTCACAGAACAGTAGGGCAGGTTATGCATCAGTGCAGCATTTAAATGCCATTTGACTGAAAACTGCTGATTACTCCACATGTTTTATGGCTCTATTTTTTTCTTTTAATTTTCCTGAATGCCAGCTGATCACAGGTGTTTCTTCCTCTATTTATTTTCTGTACTCTAAATATATATAAATATGTGTACATATGTATATATATAAAGCTTTATAACTGATGCTTACGAATTGTCAGTCATACATACAATAGAAATAAAACAAGCATATCTACAATTGTCTCAGCATGAACAAATCAGCTCATGGCTGCACAAGGCCCTGAAGGTCACAACCTCCCATTGAGCCACACTCAGAGGAATGAAAGTGAACAACGAATTTAGCAATAAATGCTTTCTTTAGTAAAAAGGTTTGAAACCACTGGCAAGAAAGGAGGGAATTTTCCAAGTTCTCCTCTTCTAACAGTCTTTAGTTCTCAACTTTATCCTTTAACAAGTACTTTGGGATCCTTGAGAGTGAAAGGTGCTATATAAATGAGAGATGTATTAATAAAATCCCCAACTGCAGCTCAGCTGCAAATGGGAGCCCCTCCAGCTCAAGGCTGGAGTAATTCTGCTAGGCAACCACAGATGGTGTGACAGATGATCTCAGCAGCCCATCCTTCTATGTTTTTTTTTTAGTTTAAATTAAAACAAAAGAAAATTATAAAGCTATCTTGGCATGCTACAGATTTCAAGGGCCTTAAGTTCATCTTCAGAGCTAGCTTTTGTCCCTTTACTGCTATTCCTTGTCAGAAAGTTTTATACCTGAATCCAGCTGGGGAAAGAATGTGTATGCTAGACATTTGCTTCCACCTTGCCACAAATGGCAGGGGAAGGAGAGACGTGAATGCCTGGGATAAAGGAATCTCTATGTTGAGAACAGAAGCAGATTCGTCATCCAAGAAAGAGTTCAAAACTTTAGGTTTTCTGGTTCTGTCCCAGATAGTTGAATATCCATCAACCCACAACAGACTTTCTTTGAGGTGCTGACTCTTCCTAAGCGCTATAAGCACTGATGCCTGTACTTGAGTTAAACATAAACAGACAGAAGATGCATAGACACAATGCAGAGACAGGAAGAAAATATGAAGAGGGTACATGAACACAGTGTGGAGGTAACCTGCTACTAGATCTGCCAAAGAAAAAGTTCTGCCCATTGGAAACTAGCTTTTGGCCCTTGTAAAACCACTGTGATCTTAGTGTGTGGTAGTCATACCAGAACACAATAACAATTGTTCAAATACCAATGTATACAAGTGATGGTTACTTAGATGTTAATTCTGTTCCAGAACAACTTCTTTTCCCAGCATTGTGGCCTACAATAAGGCTCACTGCAGGACCCTAAAATATTATAAAAGTTAGGATATTTTCACAGGGTTGCTAATGGACAAAACTGTGACAGCAAGCCATCTGTAATATTTTTAATTATTCAATACCTATTGATAAAATTTAGCACCAAAAATATTAATTTTTAATTTATATGGGCAAAAGTTTTATCCCCAAACTCTTCATTTGGTCATATATAGATTTTGGCTATAGATTTAAGGAAAATTCCCCCTCCTTTCCTGTGTGTGACAAAGGTTATACAGGTAGATCATTGACTAGAAATGTCGATTAGTATATGATTTCTTTTATTGGTCACTGGGCATCATCCTTAATTCTCTTTAATCTTTTAAACTCTAGATAATTTATTGACATAATGCCAAAAATAGGATTAAAAATCTAATTCCTAAATGTAAAAGTAAACTTGCCTGCTTTTAAAAACTAAGCCTTCAAACATTCTTGTTATGTTGGAAATACTTCTTTTCTCCCCATTTAAACCAGAGAATAAAAACGGCAGTGTCAATAAAGTCAATGCTGTGGCATCAGAACTTGGCCCATTTGTCATAAAGTGTTTGCAACTAAAATATAAGAACTTCTTTTGGATGTATTGTTTATTTCTAATTTTAATACCATCATAAGTCATGCTTCAGTTATGTTTATTGGTTTATTAGTAGAATTTTATTATCAAAATACTTAACGATGTATAGCATATGCAATTAACTCCATAGAAGAGCTTACATAGAAACTACTTTGTGCATATTGTGGACAAAGCCAGTCAGCAACTAAGCCCCACACAGCTGCATACTTCTTTCTTTCCCCCTCCATCAGTGGGATGGGAGAGAGAACTGGAAGAGTGGAAGTGAAAAAACTTATGGGTTGAGATAAAAACAGTTTAATAAGTAAAGTAAAAGCCATGCAAGCAAAGCAAAACAAGAAAGAAAATTCATTCATTACTTCCCATCAGCAGGCAGGTGTTCAGCAACCTCTGGGAAAGCAGGGCTCCATCACATGTAATGGTTACTTAGGAAGACAAACTACATAACCCCGAATGTCCCCTTTGTTTTCCTTCCCTTAGTTTTATGCCATAATATGGTATAGAATATCCCTATGGTCAGTTAGGGTCAGTTGTCCCGGCTGTATCCCCTCTGAAATTCTTATGTACCCCCACCCACTTGCTGGTGGGGCGGTGAGGAGCAGAAAAGGCCTCGACTTTAAGCAGCTCAGCAATAACTAAAACATCCCTGAACTATCAACACTGTTTCCAGCACAAACCCAAAACACAGCCCCACACTAGCTACTATAAAGAAAATTAACTCTGCCCCAGCCAAAACCAGCACAGTGCAATAGCATCTGGTGATGTCAAGTAAAAAAGAGCTCTCCTGCACTCTCCCTCTCCTGTTGATGGTCTCAGTCTCAGTGAGCATGGCACTGGATGCAAAGAAGCTTGAAGCTATCACTACAGAAGAGAATATTTATGCTCGAATTTACAGATAGTATTATTATTTCTAAAGATATTTTCTTCATATTCAAATCAACTTGAATAAGAAGGAGAAACTTCTTACTAAATTTAGTTTAACGTCACTACTACAGAAGTTCCTACTTACTTATGTGAGATGCTAGCTAGTACCCAAGCATCTACTTGGTGGCAAAAGTAATAGAAATTTCTCACCTATATAGTCTTTTTTGTCTAAATTAAATTGATACAAGAATGGGTTATCAGCATTTTTGAAATCTGAAAG
>JBCJKH010032055.1:0-11037 GCA_039877255.1 Loriculus beryllinus
CTGCATGAAGAGTGACCAGCAGGTCGAAGAAGGTGATTCTCCCCCTCTACTCTGCTCTCATAAGACCCCACCTGTAGTACTCCATTCAGCTGTGGGGCCTCCAACATTAAAAGGATGTGGGCATGTTTAAATGACTCCAGAAGGTGGCCACACAGATGAGAAAGACAGCAAGGCTATGGTAAACTAAAAAAAATTAAGCTTCTAGGTCTCTGTTCAGTACTACAGGCACTAATTTAAGTTTTGAAGATGAAATTTTATCAGAAAATCAGATGGACACAATTGGATCCAATTTCTTTCATTCTCATTGTCTTTTTTGTGTGTGCAGTACTGCTCTAAAACTAAGAAATATTTTTTTAAGAATAAAGTCCATTGATATCTATAGAGCAAGACAGAAAAAAGCTATACTGCTTTTTTCACTTAAATATACATGTCTGAAAATGTAGACCTGCCTGAGAACAATGTACATGTGCTCCAGGATTAGAATTCTACTGTGATTTGATGCCCACACTTGGAATTATCCTCCAGGCACTTGCATCAGTTGTAATGGTCCAACCCTTTGCGTTAAGGAGAGAGGGAAGTGAAACCATCCATTGAATGTAAATGAAATGTTGTAGCTGGTCTGAAGAAGTTATGGGCCATGATCTTGTTAAAACCTCTCAGAAGTATCTGTATTTTCAGACCAAATGTAGGCCTATCTAAATTATCTAGAAGTTTATACCTGAAAAAATACCAAGAAAAATATTTTTTCTTCCCCTTTTGAGATTATCTTGAAATATTATGGAATTCTGATACACTTGTACTATCTCTCAGTTTTATTTCTGCTGAAGAAAACAGATATTGCCGTTTTAGGCACAAGACTGTATCAGTAAGCAAGAATTTGGTTAAACCTGGGGTTTGCTCAAGATTGTAAGTGTCATTAGAGAAAGACTAAAACCGTCCTCTCCATAGTTCTTGAATTGACACTGAAAATCATATCATTGAAAGTAAAATAAATCAGTTAAATTTTTTACCCTTTTTTTTTTTGTGAGTTCTAATAAGCAGAGTCTAAAAATACTGTTAAAGATCCTTTATGATATTTTGTCTGACACAAACCTAAACCACCAATTTTAAACATCCCAATTGGTCTGGTTTTGCTGTGATCTACTAAAAAATGTCAGGATAATCTGACCTCTAGACAAACAATGAACAATACAGAATATTTATTATGGCTCTGTGCTTTTTTTCCTACTTTCTGTCTGTGCATGACCATATGAAGCAGGTGTCCTTGTGTACAATGATTTTATTTCATTAGCTAGCTATTTGTGCAAGTGGTAAATTTGGTATTTTAATCTCAGGCCACCTAAATGTAGCTGTTATTTCTATGGCATAATTTACATGTCAGTACTATGAAACTCAATGAACTGTGAGTAGCAAACCCAATACATTGATTTTCAACATGCTGTCTGAAATGAGATTGTGAGGAAAAGAAAATATTAAAACTAGAATTATTAAAGGAAAGTTTGGTTTGCATTCAATATCTAGGATCCTGGTAGCATCTCATCAGTGTAACATGGGGCTTAGCTACTCAGTTTGTGATCATATCTCTGTCTTGGATCACTTGTACTTTAATGTTGTAGATCATCTATTTCTAATAGCAGGATAACCATAGTTGGTCTTGGTAAAAGAACAAGAAAATACTAAGAAGCAATATCCCCTCACCCTCCCAAACCACAAACAAACAAAACAGAAAATAAAACCAATATAATGCAAACAAAAAAACCCTGTTACAACAGCAACAACAAACCCCTAACCAATCAGAAAAAGGAAAGAATAGTTTCTCCAACACAAGAAAAATAATAAAAAAGGAAAGATTTTTGAATTTCCATTACCACTTGCTAGATACTTGTTTTCATTATACCCTTCCATAATGTTTCATTGTATAAATACATAATAAAGTGCTTCAGGTTTCTTCCCATCATAATATTTAAAATGTAACCTGTGTCTACCTTGTAATTTAAACCCATTTGTCATCATTTGATCAGAAACGGCATTCTTCAAAGAACTGCCAACTAACTCTCAGTCCAAAGAATAGACATACTACACCTAACTATTTCAGCTTTTTTTCTTAAGTCCATTATGATTTGAAACCTTGTGATTAAACTCATTGCTCCCTTGTAGACTTTCTCACACTGACTTTCTCACTGACACATTTTCTGAAATACCATGGCCAAGACTGAACAGAGTAATCAAGATGATACTTGCCTCAGTTGGGGAAAAGTTGGGTATATTGGCATTAATACATTCCAATATGATGCATGCCTTCTCTAGTAAGGATACAAAATCATTGTCTCTTGTTCAATTTGTGATCCATTATAAAGCCTCAAACTCCTCCTTCCACTGGCTACACATCCCATCATTCTTTTTCCTGTACTTCTGTAGTTGGTTGTTTCTGCATAAGTACAGCACTTTTTATTGCCCATATTGATCTTTTTAATAAAGCATTTGAAAAAAATATGCTTATTTAAAGCTTGGATCCTGTCTTCTAGTGTCCCTGCAGTCCCTCCCAGATTTTCTTTTTATCAGCAAATTCAGTTATGTGCTTTCTGTTGCATCCTCCATGTCATTTGGAACTGCAATAAGTAAGCCTTTCCATTACAATAACAGGTTATTGACAATTACTCTTTGGAATCAACTTTTCTAACAAGTTATGCACTCACACTGTTATAGTTTCATCTTTTTCATGTTTGCCTATCATGCCTATCATGCGTTTACATTTAAAGCTTTAGTAAAGTCAAGATTAGGATTTTTGCTAATCCTCATTTCATAAGGCTTCAGCTTTATTCCCAAAAAACTCAGGTTACAAGGAAGTGTTTTTTAGGTTTCTTTCTTCACTGCTTGACTGCTCGTAGGCTACAGACTTTCTAACAGTCATTTCCTCTCAGCTGATCTGTTCCTGAGGACTGAAACAGACAAGGTAGTAAAGACTGTTTTCTGACATCATTTGTCATTCTTTTCCTATGTTGAGCAACAGAGTAATCCTTTCCTCTTGTTACACTGAATGCACTTGCAAATTCTTGTTATTTTTGATTCTTGACTAGTAGCATCACATCCTTTGCTTTGCTCTTCCAGTCCTGATAAGCATATGCCACAAGTCTGATTGTGTTCTTTGTAGTAACACCTCCTCTCACTCCCTGATGTTGCTTGGTTCCAGTTAAACTCCAACCCCTAATTTGTATGAATTTAGTGCTGGGTTGGTTTTTCATCCTAAATGATACTCCCACTAACAACTGCAATCCCAGCCTTTCAAATTCTAATTTGTTCTTTCTGCCCTTTGAATTATGACAGCTGAGTTTGAAACCATTGTGACTCCCCTGGATCAGTGTCTGAAGAGGCGCTTCTGCTCAAGTGGGACAGATGAGTATTACATAATTACATGAATAAATTATTACCTCAAAACAGTAATAGCAATTGTCTGAGTTGAATCAGCAATAACATACAGGTTCTATTATCCTCAAATTACCAATACAGATGTGCACAAATTCAGGTAATGTGTTGTATAAATAAAACATGCTACTTTGTTAAATCGATACTACAGGCCTTCCAGTAAGGAAAATGCTGACAATTTGCAAAGAAGGCTATGCAAGATGATTTGGAATTAATTACCTCCAGTTTCTAAATATTGACCTCAAAATTATTCAGTATGAACAGTGATAAATAGTATGTCTTCATAACAAACCATTACGATAAAATCTATTTTAAAGCTATCAGCCCTCTATCAACTGCACTTAATTACTCTGAAAGTGAATCAAGCAGACTTTATATAAATCTACAGTGAGGTATTCCTCTTATGAGGAAAACTCAAGTTAACTCCTACATGTCTTTGAAAGACTGTGGGTGAAAAGAATCTCTTCTGCTGTCCTACTCACCATGTTTAAAGAAAAAAAAGCAAAATCATAATATCACTTTAAAATATGATTGGATCCCATAGAGAGTGGAAGGGCAAGAAATTATCTCTGTAACTGCATATAAGAGCATGACTTTTATCAAGGTTGATATTAATTATATCATTGTCTCACATGAATAGTTATGCTACACTCAAATTCAGTAGGCCTAATGTTTTCAGAATACTGAAACCTTATCAACATTTTGGCCTCCATAATAACTCTTGAAAACCTCTGGGTATTGTACATAAACCCGGAATTAAGCCAAGACAGAAATTTTCATTCCTATGGACAACTGGTTGTATAATTCACCTTGAAAGTCAGCAGTGAGTTTACCTGCATGCCTCATAAATTTAAAATTATTTGCTAAGGCACTGTGTTTTTTCTGAAACTGCTTATAAAATAAAATAGTACATCTGTGATCTTTATTGTGGGTTTTGAGATCTTTTTGAGATCTTTTCTTGCAATCTTTTGCAACAGGAGAAAGCAATGATTTACTATTTACCTTTCTTTAAGATCATGGAGTCTGTCACTTCCATGAATTTATATTTCTTTTCCTGTAGTGATGTTACATTCTCTGAAGCACCTCTTATAATGGTAGGATTCATCATGAACGTTTTAAATACCTCTTTCAACAGTGCTACATGTCACTGTCCCAGGCTCAAAGTTGATCCATGATGCTAAACTGAAGGATGTATATGTTAATGTGTTAATAGGCCTATGTCTGCAGTCTGTCATACCCTTTAGTTCCCTATGTCACATATGGCTGGTAAGGAAGTCATGGTGAATCATTTATTTGTATGAGCCTTCTAAAGGAATGGCAGAGTAAAGGAAGCCTATCTATCAGAAGAGCTGTTTTAGTGCAACAACAAGTAAGAAGTGAACCAAAAGTAGGATGTGTACTCCATACTTGAGAAATATCCGCTATGATGGAGTTTAGACATCAAACCATATATTTAAAGGCTAGAGTGAAATCAGCCCAAGTCAAACCATACATTTAAAGGATAGAGTGAAATCAGCCGTATCAGTGCCATTTGCTTAGCTCTGATCAAGATACTGCAGCCTCATCCTTCTGAATGGTCCAATTGGTAAAATCTCATTTTAAATGATTGGCTCCACACTAGGGAATTCCCCAACAAACCTATGACAGAATATACAAACATAAAGAATCAGACCTGAATGGAGTATTTTTGATGCACAATATATACTGAAAACAATGCTATTTGGAATGAGCAAAGTTTCATATCAAATTTGAATACAGTGCAAGAGTGAGAAGGGGCAAAGGAGAGAGCAAATGAGAATGATCATTAGGGTCTCACTTTAAAATATGTCTTTTTAATTTTAGTGTTAATTTTTAATTTCTTGGTTTTGTTAGGTTTTGGGGTTTTTTTATAGTTCAAACCATCTATCTGAAACAGTGTTTTTTCATTTTTATTCTTGGCTGCCATCTTGACAAATCCATTATTTCCACAAGTTGACCAAATATACTAGTCATGCATCAGACTGTGTGATAAAAACATGATGTTTTTTATCTTAGATCTTAACTGTCTTTAGTTAGAAACCAACATACCTATTAACTGTCATTTTACTTTTTTGATGCTTGTTGCAAGGACTGATTTTCCACATGTACTGATTTCCAGCGTGCTTATTTTCAATTTAAATTATTTAAAATCATGCTGCTTGTACTAGAAGATTAAAGATACAGCACACTGAGAGAGACATTACTTATTGTAAGGCCTTTTCTTTTTGGCTGTTAGAAAAAAAGTGTTACTTTCAGATTTGTTGCTGTAGAGAAAGAAGTAAAATTCCTGACACTGTGAATTATGAAGAAAAACATACTGACTGGTTCAGAGTTAATGGTAGACTCGTCTTTTATTTTACAGATTTTTTTTCTTGTGTGGAACATTTCTACTTACATGGAACAGTAGCTCGGAATATAACTAACTTAATACAGCAGTGTCTTGCCTTGCCCTCAGCACTCAAAGGAAGTTGTCAGGAGGTGTTTTGGGTACAACCAGAGGAAAATTAATTCTGTAAAGCAATTTTAAGGCCTAGATGGATGTAGAAAATATGAAATACAAAGCCATATGTAATACATGTATATTATAGAAGGTTTCTTTGGGTATTTGTTTCTATATACTGCAAACTACACCCGGAGGAAAAAAGATCTAGCTCCAAGGTGCTTGTTTGCAATGAATATAAAGGCCTTTTTTCTCCCACTACTATTTATAAAGCAATCAAACAAACTAAACCAAACCAGAAAAACCCAAAACAACCCATAGGCTAAAAATGTTTCATACTGAGCCAGACAGGTCGTTATATGGTACACTTTGGAATGAGTAACTGAAGAAATCACACTGTAAATTGCAAATATTCTTATAATCAAGATGGAATTAAAGAACTTTCACATGTACAATTGTCATTAACGTAACTTAAATATTAGCATTTTTGTAGAAAGAAAAATATGGGACAGAATATTTGTGGGGGATATTTTTTTACAAACCCTCTTCAGTAGTAAAGTGCTTGTTGATTAAGTTCTGCAAGATACTTATGAATACTGTGCTGTTTGCTGTGTCTGGACCTGTCCAAGACATCCACAGACTATTTTGTCATAAGCCTCATTTATGTCCTTGAGGATTTCCTCCACTCCAGCAGAAACACTGCAGTGTTTTAGAGTGCAAATCTTTTCTTAGATAATCTCAGAATCTTAAATGCCTTGTGGTAATGAAGACAGCTGCTGTCACAGACCAAAACTGCTCAGTTCAGATAGTTTAGACCAAATAGGATCTGAAACAATTTACTGGTTTTCTAATTACGTGCAATTAACTTGCAGACAGTGAATGAAACATCCAGGATCTGTATCAGTAGCACAATGGATAAACCACAAGACAGGATATTATTAGAAGTTAATAAACACCTACAAATTTCTAAGCACTGTTTTATAAGTAAAACCCTGAAGGTCTAATGCTGCTTGCAGTTATGAGCACTCACCCTCCACAGTCACAGGCCGTTTGGGTTACAGATGTGCACCCTGTCATTGTGGAATGCTGTGTGCCCCTGTCTGCACACTCATCCTGCTCCCTGTGAGCTCCCAACACAGGTACTAGTAAGAAAGCGCCCATAAGATCACATCCATACCCACTGATGCAGGGGGTGTAGGCTGCCCCCAGCACTTGTCCCATATGAGAGGGGTCTGCTTGTTCCAGGTAGAGTGGTGATGCTGGTGGGGTGGCTGGTGGCAGTACCCAGTGTGGTCTTTCTTCCTTCTCCAAGATCTCTCCCTTCCTGTTGCAAATTATCGTGTTTTTTTCACATTTTCTTTAAGGTGACCTCTTTGTTACAAAAGTCTGCAATTTGTATTTTGTAATTACTCATTAATTTGCTCATTACTCTTTAATCTGGTTGTTTGTAATTTTCTTCTTAAAAATTATATACTTTTTTAATAAATTCTCTCCTAGACTGTTTTATCCACCTCACATTGTTTCTATTCACATTCCTATCTTCACCTATGCTGTTATAAAGGCTATTCACTGAGGCTGGGCCATATAATCACCCCCATAAACAGCCCCCTTCTGTGGGACTGGTGCTTTGCTCTCTTCTTGTCCTGCTTCTTCCACACCCAGCTTAGTGTGTCCCTTCTAGGTGGGATGTCAATAACTACATCAGATCTGTGGTTGATATTCTGTGTGCAGCTTATTATACTGACTTTAGTAGTTTGTCAGAAATTTTGTTAAAACATTTTTTGTAACTATTTAACTTTCTTTACTTTCATTTGGATTCTTGAACCTTTCCCCTTTAATACCTCTTAATTATGTGCTGTTTCTGCAACACAAGTTCTATTCTTGCCTCAGTAAACAATTTAAAGCAATAGGGAGCCCATTTGGCATAGTTCAGATTTTATCTTTGCTTGCCAAACATAAATACAATAATGAATTTTGCTTTCACACTCCAAATTTAGTAAACAAAATAAATAAAAGGAAATTGAAATTGCTCAAAATCGTTTACTCAGCAAGTGTTAACATTAGTGTTCTGAGTGACAGAGATCTTGTGAATAGTTGATTACATTATTAGCATATCAGAGCAGCCTTTTTTCCCCAGAAAGATACTTTTCCAAGCATCTTAGACCTTTGATTTGAACTAGTCTGTGCACACCAGTATCTTATTCATTTGTACTGGATTATTAGAGTTAATGCAGAGAAAGAAACAGTTTATTTCAAAATTTTAATTCTGTAATTTCTTACTGTACAAGAAAAAGTGAGAAAAGGAACCTGTATTATCCAAACTCGGCTGTTAGTTCAATCTTCTTTTTTTATTTGTCAGATACTGAACATATATTTTAACACATTATGAGATAA
Source organism: Loriculus beryllinus (assembly GCA_039877255.1). Classification (NCBI taxonomy): domain Eukaryota; kingdom Metazoa; phylum Chordata; class Aves; order Psittaciformes; family Psittacidae; genus Loriculus; species Loriculus beryllinus. The sequence goes on from JBCJKH010032055.1 coordinate 8,276, forward strand.
TGGAAGGTTTTTTTGACAGCGGCAATTTCATGCTTTGATATAATTTTTTTTTGATCAAAACTGCATGAAAATCATGTTTATGGAATCACATCCAAGATGCTCCAAAATGGCAGTGAATAAAACTATTAATATAAGAAAAAATATCATCGGACATCAGAATAGGAACTAGTACCTTCATTGTGATGCTTGATAGTGTCTGTATTTCAACAATCAATCAAGCTTTCTGCTATAAACAGACTGATAATTTTCATATTTATATTTAACATCTCAGCTTATGTAAAGCAAATTCCACTGGGCTATGCATGGAATACAGAAATGGCTGTCAGCACAGATAAATATTTTCTTCATCAAAATCAAAATGCATTCAGTTTTAGTTTTCAGTTTAGAAGCAACCATGATGACAAGCAGTATAGTTAAACAGGTGCTGCTTTCTGAGTTCTCTTACCCACATGAAAAAAAAAAAAAACCTGACAATAATTTTAGAAGTACAACTCTGTTGATAAAGACACTAAAATATCTCTTAAGTCCTAGCAGCAATTCCTTGTTAAAAAAAATAACTATGCATATAAAATCAGACTCTTCAAAAGTATTTTATTTGACACTTACTGCTAGTCCTGCTTCACATAAAATCAGTTATGCTATATAGTTAGATTCAATAAAAAGAGAGTGCCACCACGACCAGCATATATTAAAGTACTTTATTTGCACTGGAAAGGTAAAAAAAAACCCACCCAAAACAAATCAAAACAAAAAACAGTAAAAGAGAAGATAATGACTATGTTGAATAAATTAGACTGCTGAAAACTAAATGTGAGTGGGAAAAAGAAATCACCAATCTGCCACTGATAAAGGACAGGGGACAGAGACTAGAAGGAAAGGTAAACCACAGACATAGTCTCACTTTTGCACTGTCAAACAGGCTGTCCTGAAATAAGTTTTTCTCTCAAGTTTGCTACTGGAATGCTTCACTTCCATTTTGTATAGAGATACAGAAGAGGGGATTTTAAAGCCCATCTCCTGTTTTTCAGAACACAGACACCTATGAGATGATGTCCCTAAGTTTTTGTAGTAAATTTCAAAGTGTCTTTTTTCTAATGAAGAAAAGAGAATATTTTATGTTGAAAACACATGAAGAGTTAAACCATTTCCTGATCATTTGAAGTTTAGTGGGCTGTAGCCAGTTAAAAACCTTGCAAATAGTAGACATAAGGGTATAGGAAGTGGGCATGGAGTCACCTTTCAGATAAATATTTTCTGTGCATATATGCCGTGGTTTCAGATGCAAGTTACTTTTCTCTTTCCTAATAGCTGGCTGACAACCAGTCTGACTCAAGCAACAATCTGCCCTTCTGGATGACTTCCCCCAGTTTATATACTGGGCAAGATGTGCTGTGGTACAGAATACCCCTTTGGCTACTTTGGGTCAGGTGTCCTGTCTTTGTTTATGCTCTAAGTGGCAGCTAGGAATTCAAGACACAATGTTATGGGTTTATACTTTCTATAAACCCTTTCTTTAGACAAAGAATCTTTTTCAACAGGACTTCTCTTTTGTTCTTTTCCATCAAATCAAGGTCATATGATATAAGAGCACTTTAGTTGCAAGTGAAGTCTGTAAAGTTGCAAACACTTCTGTTAATAGATAATTCAAATTTATAAGGACAATAATATTTTCTGATACATCTCTGGACTTTTAATAAGCATTTGCACTTAATAGCTTGATATCTATTGTTTAGATAATACTAAGAGGCACTTTTTGTACTTTGAAGCTCTTGTCTTTAAAGCTTTGAATAGCAATGCATTAAGTAAAATAATCTTTAAAAATTATTCTCTGTGAAGCACAGAACACAACGTTGTAGAATAATGTTGGAGCTACCATTTTCCATCTGATAGGAAGTCTGTTCAAGACAGTATCAGTTTCTGGAAGTTGCAATAAGTGTTTCAAGATTTTCCTGTGTTTTGTAAATCAGATGTGAAAAAATCATACCAATATTGACATTTCTCAAATCTCTGGCTGATAATTGATTAAATATTAAAGTCCTGAATTCAGGTACTAGGTTCTGAAAAAAATATTTTGGGATCTTCTTTGGTATGGAATGTATTATTAGTCTGAAAAGGGAATTCCTTCCCTATTTGGGTCACAACTTACCTGTGAGGATGAATTTACGCTTTTTGGGAAAACTGAAAATGTGGTAATTTACCAGATGGAGATAAATAGAATACAGACAAATCCTTGAAAAGTTTGCTGAATACACAGATAACAGTTTTCCAGAACCAGAGTATAGTCTACTTCAGTGTGTGGACTTCAAGTTACTGCTCAGGACTTTAGCACTGTAGCGGTGCATATACATCAGTATGAGAATGAGATAATCTATGTTAATCTATATGTCTAGCTGTCATGATTTAAGCCCAGTCAGTAACTCAGAACCACACAGCTGCTTGCTCACTCCCCCTCTTCCTCCTACCCCTGCTCCTGGAGGGAGGAAGAGGAGAACTGAAAGAATGCAGCTCCCACAGGTTGCGATAAGAACAGTCCAGTAACTAAGGTATAACACAAATCAATGCTGCTACCACCAATAATAATAATGATAAGGGAAATAACAAGGGATGAGAATACAACCGCCCACCACCCACAGACTGATACCCAGCCCCACCCAAGCAGTGACCTAGCCCTTTCGGGTAACTGCCCTCAGTTTATATACTGAGCAAAACGTACTGTGGTATGGAATACCTCTTTGGTCAGTTTGGGTCAGGTGTCCTGTCTC
>JBCJKH010032060.1:0-12902 GCA_039877255.1 Loriculus beryllinus
TGTGGCTGCCCCATCCCTGGCAGTGTTCAAGGCCAGCTTGGACACAGGGGCTTGGAGCAACCTGCTCTAGTGGAAGGTGTCCCTGCCTGTGGCAGGGGGCTGGAATTCAATGAGCTTTAAGGTCCCTTCCAACCTAAACCGGAGACCTAAGGAAGAAGCCAGTCACCCTGGTGACGCTTTTGCATTGGTCTGGTTGCAAAGACAGAAGAGGGGACTGTCCTCTGCATCAGCGTTTTCTGCGTATCAGCCACCCTTCCTGTTCTAACTCAGGTGGGCAGGAGAGAACCACTCAAAGACGATCAAGCATCACTTTTTCTGTCCTCAAGGCTCTTGCAGCTTCTCATTTTGTGAACCCACTGAGGACAAAGCTTTTCACAATCTCCTCCTTCTGCCACCTCTTGTTTGCTTTTGGGCAGTAGGAAGACAAGCACAACCTTCTTCTCCAGCTACCACAGCTGAGGCTTTTGCAGCTCTTGTGCTTCAAGCATCTGACTTCCCTCCTCTAATCACCTCTCATTTCTCCACTTCCAATTTACTTGTTTTGTTGAGTCGAAACTCTCTAGGGCAATATGGCTTTGTGACTGCAGCACTCACCATCAGCCACACAATGCAGCTATAAAACATAACAGTATTAGTAATACCTCTCTCAGATCGCTCACTGCCTCCCTGCCATGACAAAAGACATTTGGAAATGTTATCAATAACATTGATTACAGCCCAGATGCTTTTAGGCTAGGAAAGTATTCTCTAGTGCTCAGGAAAGCTGCCTGGGAGAGTCTTGCTCTAGCAGGACTCAAGTTATTCTAGATGAGTTTGAGCCAAAAGCAAATTGGTTTAATTAACGCCCTATCCATATGGGGCTGTAAGCTGAAGAGCAGAACGAAGCTCTTGCAGGAAAGGAAGGGAATGGAAAAGCCTGGTCCTGAGCTGGCTCTTTCCAAGACCTGTTTACTTCACTATTAGTGAGGGTGGTTTCTCCTTAATTTATTTACATAGAATGTTTCTGTAACCATCTGCTCTTAAGCTAAACGAAAAATTATCATCTTTTTCCTGCCGCTGCAGAGACTCCCTTGGATGTTCTTAACAACACCAAAAATCCATCATTTTAATGCAGACAGCTTGGCTAATAAAAATGATCTGTACCATTAGTAATTATGCCACCAATACAATGCATACAAGCAGCCTTCTTCTGAAGAGGCCAAGCATAAAATACCTCTCTCAGCAACCAGGGGCCAGAGTCAATAGCACAGCAGTGGGACTTGGCTTCTCCCCTCTCTACCAAAGAGCAGAAAAACAAAGAGGAGGGCAGTTAATTAAGTTACCATTACTCACTCCTTTAACAAGCTTTAAGTGCCTCAGTCAAACCCATCCAAGCTCCATTCTAAGGAGTTTTTCTGCAGACTATTAATATAAAGCCATATTCCTGAAAGAGGGCTACCTTGGTTTACCAGCTTGTACAGTTCTCACAATGTCAGAACACTTTAAGGCTCTTATGTACCCACCTTTGCTGTGAAATGAGCTGATGCTGCTAGACCCAGTTAACAGACGGGAAACCGAGGCAGAAAGCAACTTTAATAGCAAAGATGATGGAAGAAAGCAGTGAAGCAAAAAAACCCAACCTAATTCAAGCCATGAATCTGTTATCAAGCAATGGAAAACATCACTTTAAGTAGAGCCTACTTAAAAAAAAGCTCCACCATGGGCAGTTGGCTAACAAATGGAAGGACAGCACTCCTGGCTCGCATGTTCCCTGATACCATTTCAGTGTGGGCAGCACTGGAATAGTAGCTGTGATGCATAGATGTTGTTTCTCATGGACCACTGCTCCCTTCTATGAATTGCAGCAAATCACTTAACCTCCACGACTCAGTTTTTTCTCACAAAAAAGGCAGTAAAATGCTTCAAGGTTTGGGGATGAATGCAAGGAAAACAAACCAAAGCAACACAGAAGGAAATGTTGTTTTCTTTAAACAAGTGCTAAGGGAAAAGGAGTAAGATTACACCTCAAATTATATCAATAAAATATGAACATACCTCTTTGCTGAAGAATTAAATTGATAGAGAAATGTGTGTAAAGAAAGGTAATCGATGTCTTGGGGATTTCAGACACTTCTGTAGAGAGATGAGCATTGTAAGAAATGAAATGTAAACAAATTGGAAGGCCAGTACATGCCATGAATTCCTGTAGCTGGAGGTCTGACAACCCACATGTGCTGCATGGAAAATCAGGGGTCCTTCCCTGGCTGGGTGAAGGTTGCTGCTGGGCGCATACTTATAGAAGCGGAACATTTAATCCCAACTTGGCCACCTTTTCTGTGGACATGAATAGCCTTTGCTTCTGTTTTTCAGTCCATAAAATGGGGCTAAGAGCAGGTGTGTAGTGGGATGCTGGGGTGGTTTGTGTTTGCATATAATTTCAAAAGCTAAAGATGCACAAAGGAGGGAAGATCTTTTCTGAACTGGTAAGAAGAGCAAACTACAACAGAGGGTAACAGGCAGGCATTGTAACAGAAGGAACTGAGTCCTCCATGAGAGCACTGCAGGAATGCACCAGAGTTGGTGCCTCACAGGGCAAATCATGGAAAACACACCCAACAATTTCCAGAGCTACAGCAGAGGAAGCCATCCATGAGGAGGGAGCTGTAGCTGTGGCCATGACCCAGTCCCAGAACCACAGGGCAATACTAGCTGATGTTTTATACTGAGGTTAGAGGTACATACGTATCACTGGCATGGATGATAAGGATAAGCCAAGCTACTTTTAAAAACAACTCCTTGGATAGCTGGAGAGCTGATCTTGGCTTGCATTTGGGCAGGGCTGCTCAGGAAGACTGATGACTGGTGCATAGGGATCAGATACTTCAGCTGCCTTGTCCCTGCACACAGCCTGTGAGCTGCAGAGCTGAAACTGGTTCAGGGAAGCTATCACATTGCTGAGCCCCATCCCTGAATCTATCAGGGTTTGCAAGTGACAGGCCACAGGCAGATGGCGGGGGAAGCAAGGCGAAAGGGAAGCCGTTGTGCTACACTAGATAGCAGCCGCGTACCCCCACCCCATCACCATTTTTGCCTTGTATTGTTCCATGGCCTATTAATATTCATAAGAGCCTTTTTATTGTGTTTGCACTTTTCTATCATGCTCGCAGCCCTGATTCCCTCTTGCCTTAATAGGATGCAAACCTCATGAAATCAGATCTTATTAGCAAAACTCCATCAGACACTGTCAGCAATGCAGCACCTCAGTCCCCACTCCTGCTAAAGTAGAAGGGAAGCCTTTCACACTGTTGACATCTGTAGAGCTCTTAATCTAATACGACATTTCAATCTTAAGAGCAGAAATGAATAGGAGTAAAACACAGTGCAGGGAATGCCACTGGATGCTGCTGAGTCAAGCCCCACAGCATCACAGCCAAGAGATGCAAAAGACCTCAAGAAAAATGTTTCTAATCCCGGCTTGCAATAAACCTGACCAAACAAAGGTGCTGGCTCATTAACAGCTTCAACTCACTGATGGAAAGCTGATGACTTATCCCCAAATGAGCTGCTCCAAGCTCTTGGTCCTAAAGTTCTGATCTTTCAGCTTTCTCCCACATGACAGCGATGTTTTCCCAGTGCACAACCTCTCCCCTGGGGGCTTCAGACAGACAACACTGCAGGGACTGAGCAAGTAAAGGCAGTACTGCAAAGTGGTGACCATACCCACCGCCTCTGCTCCCTGCCCCTCCTCACCTTTCAACCACTGCCTCAACCAATGAATGGATTTTCAACTCTTGGTCTTGCAGGGTCACGAGAGGAGAACAAGACCAGAGCCTGGAATGCAGCACAGGGAGGATGCTTTGCACTTCTTGAACACGTGCCTTGAGTCCTGCCTTATGTCTGCCCCATACATCATCACTGGTGATAAAGATGCCACAGATTGATCTTCCCAGATCCCTGATGAAATATGTGCCTCTGGCAGGAAAAAAAAATCACTGCTGGAGTTGGAAAGTGAACAGATTTTCGTTTGTAAGTCAGGGAGTGAAAATAAATACAAACCACACAGTGTCACATTCCCACTCAGTCATTTTCCTAATTAATTCTGAAAGAATTTCCAGCTGCAACAGCCAATAAGGACATTGATAGCAGGCTCTTATTCACTGGATAAGAGCTACTCAAGTCTTGACCCTGCACTGCCCACATCCTTTCTGCTTAATGACCTTCATTTTGTATCAACAATAATTGACAGCAATTTGATGGAAAATTGCTGACCTAATATTCAGGACACTTTACCAGTCAGTTTTGATAGAGAATGGTTCTGTGGTGTGTATCTCCTGCTCTCATAACATGGGAGCATGAACACTTGCCAAAGATAACATCTTATTCTTGGCAGATGGTTGAGAAAATGAGACTAGGCCCATATGGATCCAAATTGCTGAGAGCAGAGTTGGGATTCAATCACAGCCTTTCTCATGATGGAGAGGTGAAAAGCTCTCTCAAATCACCCACATTACCAAAAGGTCCTGAGTACAAGGACCTGGAAGAATCTTATCTTCAGTTATTTCTAATTACAGGGCTTTAAAATGTCCCCCTTTTTTTTAACCTGTTGTTTGAACATTAAAGAAGAAATCTTTTGCTACTATTATCTATTCATACTTACAGCAAGGAAATTCAGCCATAAGTCCATTATCCCTGACTACAAGAATTCTTCCAAGTGTATTTGATAGCATTAAGGGTAACTGGCACTGGGACCAAATGATAGCTGTGAAGTTTCAAAAGAACACTCAGACATTTAGATTTTCAAATTACTGTACAAGGTGCATGCTGTAATTTACAGCCAGTTGAAACTGCCTAAATTAGCCAGACAAGAGTGGATTATTGTATCAACTAAGGCTTTGTACAAGGGTAGCACCCCAATTCAGCATCCCGATTTATGAGGTCAGGAGAGGCAGTAAATTCTGACATGAGATAAGGTATTAGGGACACTGTTTTCTCAGCTTAACTGCCCCTTTCTTTGAATTAAGATATTTCTGATTCATTTGCAAACCTCACAAAAGGTTTCCCATTAACACCTTCATCTCACTTATCTGACTTATCCCCAAATGAAGGGATAAGTCAGCAGCCAAAGTTCCCCAAAACACTGGAATAGGTTCTCCATGAGAATAGGCCCTTGGAGCAGAATTACAGGATACTGCAGTTGCTGCCAACACAAGGTTGTGTGTGCATGATGCTGAAATCATGATCTCAGCAGAGTAAGATAAAGAATCCCCTCTGGATCCCAAATATCTTAAACAAATGCAAGCTTTCCCAAGCCTTTCAATCACTGTCTCAGATACATAAAACCACTCTGTGCTACCATGTGGAGGTCATTACTTGTGTAGTGCCTGGAGAAAAAAGATGCATTGTGCTTTCCCTGCCGCACTCAACTGAAACTTGAAGAAACCTCGTTCCTCAAGCTGTGCCAACATCATTTCGGTTATTGGTGCGCAAACAAGGAGGTAAACAACAACAACCACAAAAAAAACCGTGTTAATTTCAAGCTCCATTAGAAATGCAGAGTTTGGCAGCAAGAAAAATCAATGTTTGTCCAGTGGAAAAAAATAAACAACCAGCACCAATAGGGACAAAAAGGCTGTTTTCAGGTTTCTAAGAGGATGTAAAAATCTTGGTACTCAATATCCTCTGAACTGGGGGAAAATGATTTTCTTATCACAGAGACAACACAGGGAGTACTTTGATGCGAATTATCCAGCCCCAGATACTGTCTCAGACACTGTCTGGCAATGCTTTTCCTTCTTTGTACATCTGATCATCCTCCCTGGCCTCATTTCGGGAAGCAGTGTTTTAATTTCAGAGAAATAGCAGCTCCCCATTAGACCCACAGTTTGTTCATCTTTAAGAAAAATCACAGCCATTTGCTACCATGGCTGTGTTAACTTGTTTAAATGCAGCAAATCTCTAAAGCTCTGAGCCCTCTCAAAGCACCACTGTGCATTAGGCTTACTGCAGTCTTCCCCATCTGCAAATTCACCAAACTGGGGCTGCTGCCTTATGGAAATATCCAAGACTTGCACTCCCCAGCAGCCTGATTCTATGCTGCAAGCCAAACCCTGCCCTGGCTATGCAAGCTCAGGAGGCTCCTCTCCTTTTTAACGGGCTTTGCATGACCAAGAGCCTGTCCCTCCAGAAGAACTCAGCTCTAAGGGATTGTTTGGACCACAGAGACCGATCCACTCCCACAGCTCCAATCTTGAGCAGTTATCTGCACTTATCAAAGCACTAAAATGATCTCCTGCCCAAAAGGAAGACAGGCAAGGCAAGCCTAAACTACACCATTAAAAATAAAAAGGGTGTCATCATTTTTGTGCCCTTTGCGAGCCATTATCAGGCCCCTGCTGGCACAGTCCAGCATGGACAAGGAGTCAACTATGTATTAGGTGAGGAAGGGAAAATATAGAAGCTACAGCTATAGACGGCCTGTGACACTAGCTGTGTTCTTCTGTCAATAGCTGGAAGCTAACCCCCCTCCTTGCCTTCAGGTATGCCTGAAGTCAGGAGTTCAGCTAGAGATGAAACCTAGCTGTTCTGCACAGCAGTCCTAAACCACAAACACTTCCCTTCCAAAAAGCAAGAAATAACTCCCCTTTGTTCCAAAAACAGATTGTCTGTTTTCACTGTCAAGAATGAAAAATATCCTAGAGAAGATCCATTTAGCAGAGACTACACATTAAAGGGCTCAAACCAGAGAGGGCTAACATCGTCCTCTGGCAAGCGCTCCCTGATTTTCTATGAGAAGTAGTATCACATCGTGTGTCAGTGCTTAAACAACTGAAAGATCTCAAAGTAAAGTGGAACTTTTGGAAACCAGAGAGCCAAGATCAAAATGAAATGCGCCACCACTTGGAGTTAAAGTTCGTCTCTAAGTGCTGAAGGGTTTCTCAGCTTGCATCTTGCAGTTAAGAGGAGGAATGCTGCTACTGCTGGAAAGGGCAACACCTGACAGTGAAATGCGTAAGCCAAGTCAGAATGGCTCACTTCCAGATGTGAAGTACAGCACTGGGATGTGTAAGCTTCCCCCTCCACTTACACAGCTAACGAGTTGCTTTGCAGCTTGATTTCCTGCATGTTTTTAAATGAGCTATAGCGAAAGTTACGCTCAGTCTCCAACGCAGACAAATCTAATTGGGGTATCAAGGAGACAGCATACGCTGGCACGTGTGAGGGAACTGGTGATGTCTCAGATTGTATCAATAAGTAAATAGACAAAGAGCTTTGCAGGTCTTACCACCAGGTAAGAATAATGTGCACTTCAACAGCATCTATTTTGCACTAGCAATTGAAAACCAGACCAGGCAGTGCTGGTGAGGGAGGGTGAGGTCAGTGGTGTAGAGATTCAGCAGCTCTTGCTTCAGAGAACAAGCACCGCCATGTGTCAATTCATTCACGAACTCAGAAACACCAATTTAGGTTAAGTCTCTCTTTAATTTATAACTTCGTGCATTTTGACAGCCCTTCGGGACTGTTAATTCATTTGTTTCTTCCCTAGATTTCACTGTGCCTATAGAGTACGTATCAAGGGATGGGAAACCAGGGCAAATGGATTACCCAGACAGCAAAGGGGGAGAGGATACCTTTGGTAGAAAGCCTTTTTTTTCCTTTCCCCAATGAAAAGACTTATTTTTCTTTAACCTAAAATAACTGGAAGTGAGGTTCAAAGGTGATTTTTCATTATAAAGCTCTATTTCCAGGACCTAACAATTCCTTAGAATATAACCTCTCATATTCAAATTCCACTGCCTGCACTCTCTTCAAAGACACTCCTTTCATGGGACATTTGATCAAATTGCTTCTTACCTTTTCTAGTATGCTGAGAAGCTGTGAGGAAAGCAAGAGGGAGCAGGATGGCAGGGGAAGGATATAGAGAACAGGAAAAATTCTCATAGAAGAAGAATTCTTGTTAGCCTATTCTCGAACAGCTCCACAGTCAAAAGGTTTTGAAGTTGAAATTGGCACGGAAATATTTCTGCCTGAAGGGTTTCAAAGAATAATCCCGGAAGGGTTCCTTGGGCATGGCCTGACTCCAATGGGAATTAGTTTTCATTTGACCCAATTATACATGTTTAAAAAGCACATGCTGAGTATGCCTGTGGGGTTTTCTGGTAAGCTCATTAAGGAGTTGATTCTGTCTTACAACGAGGGCTCTACCTCAGTCCTGGAAAATGATTCCTAAAACCATGAGACTCATAAAAGTTCATGGGACACTGCATATAAAATTAAGCAGGTGTCTGTGTGCTTTGCTGGATCAGGCCTGAGCTGTGGTTTTCCATGAATTCAATCTGTGGTCCCAGAATGGCTTGTTAACAGAGATCCTGGTCTCTCAGGAATTCTGCAGATTTAATATAGTTGCCTTCACCAACTTTGCAGACCCATTCAAAGTAACTCAGAGCCTCCCAACTGCTCTGCACCACAGAGTGAAAAATTTGGGGCCAGGACATGCAGTAGAACCGGTCCCAATCTATTAAATCAAATTTCACTTCCTCTTCTTCTTCATCATCATCTTAATCTTATTCTTACTCTTACAAATGAACATTAAACTGAGATAAAGATCTGCTTCAAACCAAGTTAAAATTCTTCAGCACAGAAAAGAGACAACTGGAAACCACTGCTCTCTGCTCAACAGGAAACATTCGAGTTTATCCAGAAGAAAACATGTCCTTTATAGTGCTTGTTAGAGGGGGAAAAAGAAGTTATGCAAACGAATGGTTGGATTCACAAAACTGGTGGTGCATTTAGGTTTAATGCAATAGCTCAGAGTAAGAGCATTCACCAAGGATAGAAGGAACTAAGCTTAATGACCCTAAAGATTCACATTTTTATCTCCAAATTGCTTGCACAGTACTATATACTTTGGATGCTCTGTATTTTGGGATGTTTTCCTCTATGCAAAATAATTAACCATGCAGTGGAGCAAGAAGCAGAATTAAAGCACTCTCCCTGCCAGCTCAGCATTCTCACCATCAGGCTCAGGATTTCCATCAGTACTTTCACAAGACTGAAAAGCACAGTCTTGAATGGACCCTTGTGTGACATGGTTTAGTGTGTGGTGTGCCTGCCCATGGCAGGGGAGTTGGAACTTGATGATCTTAAGGTCCTTTCCAACCCTAACTATTCCATGATTCCATGATTCTAAAGGTATCAGCCTCAAAACATTCTCCATCTTGTTGGAAAAGGAGCTTTCTTAAGGGATGGAAAGCATTTTGACCTGAAATGACGGTTTTGCATCTGTTTCTCCTGTTTTCTCCATTAACATTTAAGCCAGAGTCTTAGAATATGGTCAAGATAATTTCTTTTGATATCTTCCACCACTTCCCTCCCCACTGCTTCCTCACTGGACATTATTGGAAAATGTAGATTTAAATGAGCAAATGGTTAAGCAATTACCTCCCATCCCTCTCCTAAATATACTTACATGATAAAAAAATGTTGCTAAGCTCAACTATGTATGAGAAGTAACTGCAGTTAAAGAACATAATTCAAGTTTTAGTATAAGCAGAATGACCTTAACAGACCACACATCAACTTTATCTCCATGGAGGAAGAGGAAAAGTTGAATCACACACAGGGTTAAAGCAAGATTACAGATAATTTACACCCCTATTTATTTACTTAGTCCCTAAATTACAGCGCTGCATTCGGCATATGTACAAATGGTCAAATCAAGATCATCATAAGCTTCCTCAGCTCCAGGAAAGAACATGGCTAATAAGGTTGCTTGCAAAATTGTTGGTGTAAATGATGTACTGAGAACATCTCTAAGAGGTCTAATTCAGGCACAGTGTGCTAATGAAAACAGGCAAACCTAGAGCAAGAACATTAAAATCCTACAAATGTTTCTAAACTTGCATACAAATTATCTTATTTCATTACAGCGTATTGTTTGAGAACTATTGTCGTAGTGTTATTAAATGTAATATAATATTGTAATGCAAATGCAGCAAAAAGCAGAGATGGGATTTCTCTGTTAATACCAATGATATTCATTTTCTTATTTTTGAACATTTTCCTTTGCATCCTTAATGTTTTCCTAGAGGATCCTTTCTGTCTGACCATGTAGTCCTGTACTCTCTGTTGATCCATGGTAGGACACAGCCTATCAAGTTCAATATAAATTGCTCACACCACAAGCCTACAACTCTGAAAACACAGCAAGGGAACTGCTGCTAGACCCCAGACTGCTGCAATACTAAGAGCTTCCAAGCCATCTGCTGAGATGGTTCTTAATGTGTTTTCATTGCAGAAGGGTGCAGGGAAAGCCATCATTAGATGGATGAAACACTAATGTCCACACTCAACCCACTTCCTTGCTGACGATAACCACTGCTAAAGGAGAAGCTGGATGAGGAGCAAATCCATTGGGTAAATCCACTTGCTACAAGCATGAAACGGTCCAAATCCTCTGTGGAGCATGAAACAGGCAAATGAATATTTGACAGAAATATAATTTGAGAATATAAAAGCCCCGCTCAGCTAAGCAATGAAATACACCAGTTATTTGACCTGCTGGAGGAATAAATCTGCAGCATGCACCAATTATGTCCAGACTGTGATAAAACCTCCCAGACCAGTTCCTGAGGAAGCAATATAAACCTTTAACATGAAGAAATTTACTGTACACCAGGACATTGCATTTCAGGGGTCACTGTTGTTGTAGTTTAATTGCTTGCCCTGTAAACACTGCCCAGACATTGTGTTACACTGATGTACTATTCTGCTCCGTGAGCTAAGGTCCTGCCAAGCTTAGAGTAATCTTTCAGAAGAAACCAGTCATTAGATTTCATCCTCAGGATGTCTTTGAAAGGAATGATGTAAGGCCAAACACAAAAACTGGGCATTAGGGAGTGGAAGCACTACGAGAAATGCACTACAACATGAAGCAACTCATGGAGGATTTTGTTCAGACTTTGGTAAAAAACGGGATGTTGCCTGGTTACTTCTTTGTAAAGGAGTAGCAGAAAGGGCAAGAAACATGAAATACAGAAGAAAAATAAAGGTTTTTTAATGACATTTGGAAATCAGTGGGCAGCAGGCAAACTGTCCTACCTCTCCTATCAGTTACACAGCCATCAAGGTCTGCATGGTCCTAACGTTGCACTTTAGCTGTGTGTCTTCAGGGAAGCAATGAAGTTCTGGTAAGCAAGAGGTAGCTGAACAAACCCATATGCTGAAGACTTGGTAACGCCATTATTATTATCCTTAGCTTTTTCCCAGTATTTAGTCTGAAGATTTTCTCTTTCTTTGCTCTACCTCCTGCTTCATTTCACCTGGCCCTGCTTCATGACAGCTCTCCAAAAAGACCAGCTCCCACAGGAGCAAATCCTGCCTTATACACCATCACCTAAAGGGAGGCAAACAATGAGCCCTCAAGCCAGTGCAACCATGCAAACCATCACCTTGCACAGCCCCACTCTTCCTCTGGACTCCTGTAAACTTTCTGGAGAAGAGATCTTCATTTATTTGTCATGTGCAATACTGAAAGAGAGAAAGAGAAGATCTAAAGAGGCAACTTCCATCTAGTTTCCTGACAGTCACAGAAATAATGAGCAGTACTAAAGCTGATTCATGGCAGGAGATGCAGAGCAGAAGGCTCATGCAATTACCGTGTAAGGCCAGGTCTGAAGGTAAGAATGCAGAACTGTGTGTGTGGAAAGCACAGGAGGAGCCCTGAGACGAAACCTGTTCACTGGTTTGAAGCATGTCCATAGAGGCATTGCCTTGCTTTCAGAAGGTACAAAGGAGAAGGAAGCAGGGAAGGAACAAAAGAGAAACCACACAAAGAAAATCCAGAAGGGGGAGAAAATTTCCCTATGGGCATTTCCTCAGGATTTTTGCAGCTACTGTCTGGTTTAGGGTTTAATTCCACACTTTGACAAGTATGACACATTTTCCAAATAGGAACAGGAAGGGAAGATAGTTTGTCATCATGGTAAGAATGGAGGCAAGTATGCTGTTAAGCTGTGAGCCAGACACAGAATTAACATCTCATGAGTGAATCACGCTGTACAGATTGACAATCTGACAAACCTAACCTGAGCTACACCAAGAAATCAAGTCTTTTGAACTACCTAGTCCTTCATCTTAATCAGTGCCTGTGTCAGGCACCTCTTCTTCCCTGACGCAGTTTGTTTATGCAGTTACAGGGCTCATGCTGCTGAAGCACAGATGACATTCATTTTGAAACAAGACAAGCAAAAATCCTGCAGCATCAGCTGTCTGAACACATTCGGCTGGTATCTGTGTCAGAGATGTGCTGTGTGACATGTCAAAAGAGACTTCCCAATGCTCCTGTATTAGGCCCCGTAGATGTTCTCAAAAGAAAGGTCTAAAAAAGCATAGGGACACCCAGGGAGAGGACTATCTGAAAAAGACAACAGATCCAGCCGGATAAGCAAACCCCTTATGTCAAAATGTGTCCCTTCCTAAGCCCTTCCTAAGAAGAAGAAACACGTAAAAGGCATAAGATCCACTAGAAGTAAGAACCATTACAGTCTGTGCATTAAAGGGAGCAGGCAGCACCTGCGACCAGAACTCGAAGCATATCAATTCTGTGTTTCCATGCTCATGGCAACAGAGGAAAAACAACGTTCTGGCCACAACTGAATCACAGCATTTTGATGATTCACTTGCAACAACCTTAGGGCACAATAAAAAATTGTGGCTTCCATGGTCTGTTGTCTCTCACAAGGGCTGAAATTTCAGACAGCCATGACTCGAGTTGAGACGTGTCGCTAACCATAGAATTGTTATGGTTAGAAAGGACCTTAGATCATCCAGTTCCAACCCCTGCCATGCGCATTCCTAGTATTGAATTAAATCAGTTATTTGATCACTGGTCTTGAGAAGCTAACACGATGCCCCAGTGGTGGCAT
>JBCJKH010032071.1:0-19022 GCA_039877255.1 Loriculus beryllinus
GCTCTTCCATGTCCTGTTTAACATTCTTGCAACATTCCTGTGCCAACTCCTCGCCGCTCATGGGTACACAGGGATCCAGTCAAGGTCATAGGCATCTACTAAGTTGGTGGTAGACTCGCTGCCTCCCCCAACAAGGTGTGGCTCTTTTAGGATGTGCCTTTACTCTTTTGCAGGGTGATCTTTTCCAGCTTGATTCAAAGATGGTGGGATCTATGTTCTTAATTGCTTTGCTGAATGAGTGTACCTTTGATACCAAAAGTCTTCAGGAATTTCAGATCAAGTCTTCAATATAATATTCTTCTACAAAAACAAACTTGTACCAAATGAGAAAATGCAGGAAACAAGAAAAAAAAAAAAAAAAAGTAAATGAAACTTGGAAGTGTTGATTTGTCTTCTCTCTTAATCTTATAATCTTAACCTAGGTAGAATCTCTAAAATTACAAAAGCTGTAATCAATTTACATTACACAATTTTCCCTACTTAGTAATGAGTTCTCTTTCCTATGTTATTTAACATCTCTGTCTTCAGTGCTTTTGTTTTTCTTTCTTTATCTCTATCTCTGTGCTACAAAAAGATTTTTTTTCCAGTTCTTAATTTATTTTTTTTTTAATCTTTGGAAATTAACTATGCATCATATAACACGTCTGCAGGTCAAGGTTTAAAAACATGGCTTTTCTCTCTGATGTGATAATGTACTGTATAAGTAATGACATAATTAGAGATGAAAGTATGGTAAGGACAGATAAACTTTTAAATATAGTTTCTAGTTCATGGCGAGGAAGGTAATTGGACATGCTGATAATATTGGGGACCTAGTTTGATTGTTTCTGATTTGAAACAACCTTCCTACAAAAACTATTTGCAGAGCTAAGATGCTATGCAAACATATTTAGTAGACGCATGCATATTCACATTATAAGTCACACAATTATGTTTTCGTGTTTTTTTCTTTCATGATGAGCTTGACATTGACTGGCTGCCAGTTACCGAGCCACTCCTTCACTCCCCATCCTCAGAAGGATTGGGGTTGGAAATCAGATGGAAAAATATATGAGTTGAGATAGATAAGGAGACATTTTACCAGTTACTATCACAGCAAAACAGATTTGACTTAGGGAAGATCAATGTAATTTGTTTCCAATGAAAAACAGAGAAAAGCAGTGAGAAACAAAGTCAAAACTAAAAAAGCACCTTCTGTCTATCCTTTTTTTCTTCCCAGGCTTAAGTTATTTCTGCTCAAGACCTACACTTTCTTCTCCAGCATCCCCAGCCCCATCCCATCAGCAGATAAGCTCAATTGTTAACAGTATTGAACCTTGCCTACATGGCAAGTGAGCTCTCCCTTTTTCCCTTTTATTTATGCTTTGATTGTTTGATTTCCACTCAGGCTGTATCAAATTGATTGTCTTACTTACACTGACTGGCAGAAATTTGACTCACTGTATAACAGTTTAGAACTTATTTAAAATTATAAAAGATTTCTCTGACATCAGCATCAGTAAACTATCCAAAAAAGGTTTAGGCAGCTGTGCGACTGCTCCAAGGGTGCAAAGTCATTCGTTTTTCTGCCTGTACTTATCCTTCCCCACCTTGGTGAGGTACAACACTCTGTCAAGTATTAAAATTATTAAAAGATACTTGGAGCTGTCTGCCCCAAAGAGACAAGCTGTGCTCATGATTCTGAAGTATGCTTATAGAGGCTGTGAAGAGGAACAATGATAGAGCCTCATTTCCAAATATTTTTTTTTTAAGAGCAGTATAAAATAATATTCCAGAGAATGATTTTTAAAGCAATTTTGAAAACAAAAAGGATATGATGAATTTCTGTGCAAGGCAGCTGAAAATGCATAGGCAGGTAAGAAAAGAAATTTGGTGGTCTACTATATCTTGCAATGGCATATTTTTGAAGGGAGAATTTTCAAATGGTATATTCGTCATGTTTATCATTGCTATCAGGAGGAAGTTTAAATTCAGGATATATTTATTCTATAGATTGAAGAAAATGGAACTGTACATTTAACATAATAATACTTGTTTTCTTTGACTTGGAATCAATGAAATTTACCTTTTTCATAGGAATATATTTAGTTGTTTTGAACTCCAGTTGTATCTTTTCCATGGATAAACTTCTTATTGTGTACATAGATGATGTTAAATAAAAGTAGAGTAGTTACTTAGAACATATAAAAAAGATAAAAACTCTGTACTTAACAAAGTTGAAAATTATTGGAAATGCTTCTGTCAAAAAGTTGCTCTAGTACAGAAAATATAAAGTACTTGCATTCAATGTCCTTGTAGAAGCAATAAAAGCCAAGAAATCCAAGACTGTATGCATAATTTCAAAGATAAGAACTACATAGAAATAGCCTAGGGGACTTCAAAAAGTGTGAAAGAATGTTGGCATGATTAAATTGCTGAGTCATAGAAAATACTTAATTCAAGAAGGCATTGTTCAAAAAACAGTGACACTGTGTGCAAATGAGGAAAATGAAAGGAACAAAAAAACCTCCAGCAGGTTAAATATAAAAGACAGGCCAAAAAAAGAGTTGGAAAAAACTTTCAAAAGGCATAAGAGCCATCAATAAATTCTTTCCTAAAGGCAACAGGGGCAGGAAACCTGCACAGACGTGAAAAAAGCTGTCTGAGAATATAAGTGTTGAAGAAATTGAAAAAGTTGTGATTCTTGACCTCTTACAAGGACTGCCTCAAAGGACTAGTTGTAGGTTGGATGGTTGGTGGGAGGATTTACAAAACTGCTAAGTGAGCAGCAACTAATTGCCACTACGTTTTTCACTCTCAAAACAGTGGGAGGGTGCTCCTCAAATGCTGGTAAGCCAGTGACTAGGACAACCTATCTGAGGTGTAGGAGACCTCTTCAAATTCTATGTCTGATGCAATTTCAACTCATGAGGCTGCACGTTAGATCCTTGACTACAAGGCATTCTGTCTTTCATATACTTAAACTGAATGAACTTCAAATGTCAAAATGAGATCATCTTGTGGTTGCTGAATAAATACTTTTGTCATTTACAGAAGCTCTGAGATGACGATAGAATACTGCATCAGAAAACCTAATAGTGATATTAATAGTCAGTAAAGAGATAAGACATACATTTTTAACTTTTGAGCACAGCTAGGCAGTGATAGATTTGCTGTGAGGTCTGTTTGGCACTATGCTTCTGCATAATTTTTCCATGGATATGAAGTTGATAGTCAAAAGCCAAAGGCTTCATAAATATTTGAAAAAATTACATGTTAATATCCTATAAAATTAAAGAATTATTGGTAGAGAGGAGATAAAAAATTACTGATTACAATGTTATATAAAGCCCCAGTATTTGGAAAATATCACCTTCTGCATGAAAAATTCTGTATAACTGACTATAACCACAAAACATTTTTTAGGTAATGACATTCTCTATAATGGATTTAATATCGCAAACAACATGATCCGTTTCTCATGATTTAAATGGCAAAAAAATAAGGGAAAAAGAAAAAAGTATTTCAAATCTTTCACATTAAAGGGCTATGGAATATAAAGATATCAATTCTCTACCAATTGTTTAGACACACATGGACGTTTATATTTGCTGCCAGGTTTTTAAACAAAACTTTCTAAGACTCTGTAGAAAAATGGAACACCACCATGCTTGAGGCAATGTTTCAAAGGAGGTTCTTAATGTGTTACCTTTATGAACTTCAAGAAAAATTACATAAAGCAGCAAAATATTTTGTGGTGTGCTACTATTTCCACTTTCATATGGGAGAACAACCTTTGGCTAACAAGACTAAGAAGTGCTGAAGTTAAACATACACAGATGACAGTGTTACTTATTTGGGTAATATATCAGAAAAAAAGAAATAGTTTTGAAACACTCTAGTAATAAACAGGTGCAAGCAGCACTAATTAATGACTTAGAAGAATGAAGCAAGGAAAGAGCAAAACTTCCATATCAGACAGTGACACTGATAACCAAGATTAATAAAAATTTTTTGTCCATGTAATCCTTACAGCTGTTCATTTAAGTTAAATACTCCACCACTGAAAATGTTTCAGAGTAACATTGAATATACCTTTACATAGCATTCCAACAATGTTTTTTTCTTGCTTTTTTAAATTAAATAAAAAGGGTCAGTAAAATAGTAAAGCATTAATTAAAAAAAAGGAAAATACAACAGAGGAAAAAGTTTGTTTGTTTTTTTTTTTTTTTTTTTTTTTTTTTTTTTTAGCTACTTGTGCTGTCAAAACATATATCTTTCTCCAAAGCAACTTAGCTTTCATTCACTTATGTCTTGTGTTTCTAAATGTTTCTGCAGAGAGGACAGCATAACTTTGCAGGAATCATTTTTTAATGAACAGATTTTAAAGACAGCCACTTTCACATGCAGCCTATTGGAAGTGAAGTGATAGGTGATAGAGATAGGGCAACTACTATAACAAAAATAACTTCTGCAGAAGCTATTCCTGTTACTATCTGTGTCCTTTCAGCACAGGCTTTTCACATAAGGATTGATTTTTACATGAAGTGTAAAAATTGATTTCAAATAATAAGAAATCAGCTCTTTGCCTGATCCTTTATCCCAATCATCTATCAGTTATAGACAAGATAAATCAATCCAGAGCTACTATAACAACAATTATCAAGGAAAAAAAAAGTTTAAATATGTCTTTTTTCATGTATCATATCCTGTAGAAGAATCGAATGACCAAAAATGTGAAAGAAGTGGGTTATCAAGTTGAAAAGTACTTATTATTTACAATAAAGCCAATGTAAGAAATTCAAATATTTGAATTAAAACTAATTTAATTATTTAAAGCACTCTTATTGAGAGAAGCAGAGTATGAAATTAATGTGGAGATACAACCTTTCACTCCATTTTTTTTTCCCCACAAGTAAATTGACCATTATTCAGAGGCCTTTGGTATATAACATCAGCCTGTGTAAAAGGAGCTGAGATAGTTATTGAGGGAGATAGAATCATTTACACATAGAATTATAAAATCATGGAATGTTTTGGGTTGACAAGGACCTTAAAGATAATTTAATTCTAACCCCCTTGCCATAGGCAGGGACAACTTCCGCTACACCAGGTTGCTCACAGCCCAGTTACACCCAGCCTTGAACACTTCAAGGTATGGGCCATCCACAACTTCTCTGGGCAACGTCTTCCAGTATCTTAGCACCCTCACTGTAAAACTTCTATTTCTTATATCTAAAATAAATCCACCATCTCTCAGCTTAAAACAATTGTTCCTTGAAATGTCACTAAGGGCCCTTGTAAAAAAGGTCTTTCTCCATCTTTCTTATAAGCCCCCTTTCTATAGTGAAAGACCACAATAAGGTCTCCCTGCAGCCTTCTCATCTCCAAGTTGAACCCCAACTCTATAACACAGAATCATAGAATCATAGATGCATTAGGTTTGGAAAGGACCTTAAGATCATCTAGTTCCAACCCCCTGCCATAAGCAGGTACACCTCACACTAAACCATGTCACCCAAGGCTCTGTCTAACCTGGCCTTGATCACCTCCAGGGATGGAGCATTCACAACTTCCCTGGGCAACCCATTCCAGTGCCTCACCACCCTTATAGTAGAGGACTTCCTCCTTATATCCAAAAATAAGGTACATAATGCAAATAACATTGTAACGTAGTCCGCAAATGGTATCTCATATGTGAAAGCGAGTCACTCCAGATGACTTGGACTCTTAAGATCCCAAACTGCCTAGTAGCAAATCTGACAACAAACTGTGAAATCATACTTCAAACATTAAACATAAGGACTACTGCCTAAAAGCACCCTATTTGTCAGTATCTGTCCTGTATACTTCCAAAGTACAAGGACTGCATTAATCTTCCAAAATTTCCTTACAAGGTACTATTCCGATGGCACAGATGTAACTGTAGGGAACTGAATAGATATGTGATAGACTTAATAATAAACAGGTTGAAAACCTTTTGAGAGCTTTTGCATAGCTAGTGTTAGTCCTCATAAGGGACCTTACTATGTGCCTGCAATTATGAGTCTATCAGCCCAAGGGAATTAAAGGAAATTAAGTTTGAAATGTGTGAACTGAACCAGACCATATGGACTCCCCAAAGATATTTTACTTACCAGACACACAGTTTTCCTCTCCCTTGACAGCTGAGAAACAAATATGCTGATTCTATTACCACCTAGGAGCAGTATACAAAATGAAACAATGGTAATGTATAAGCAGTTCAAACATTCAGATTCACAGTCACTACAAGTCCGTGAAGATCACTGTTCACAAAGGTCATTTTTCATAAAGATCACTTTTCATCACTGTCCATAAAAATAACTTTTTTCATTATTTATTAAATAACCTCTATAGAACTTTCCAGTAATTTTTGAAGCAAGGGAGTATTTTGAGTCCACCTGAGATTTCTGTCATGTGCAATGCCTATCTATACAATGATTCAGTACGTTGACACTTGTAATTATGCAGAAAGTGTTAGACTTTCATGGGTCTTTTTGATAAATCTTCTGCATAGAAAGAGAAATAGTTAAGGAAATTATTGATTAGTTTTATGATACACAAAGCAAAATAGAAAATATAATTATCTCAGGATAATTATACTTGGCTTACCCAAGTCACTGAGTTAGAGTAGCTATTTCAATGACACAAAAAGTTATGACAATTTTCCCTCGTACATACATAAAAATAAATATGTTATATTTACACAATAAACTCTTATATTCTTACACTTAAAAAAAAAATCCCTCAAACCAAATTAAAAAACAACAAACATACCAAAACCAAAACAACCCAAATCCCCAAACAATACTTAAGAGAAATTGTAGAATTATATTAAAAAATGAAGAGTTTTAGTGCCATTTTATAATGGCATATACAAGGCATACATAAACATTAAAATACATATTTCTAAGAAGATAATGAAACATACATTATTTTAATAAGGCCCACTAATTTCTCGACATCTACCACTGGCGAAACAGAAGCTATGACTTTCATTCATTTCCTTCAAATTAAAATACCCTAACTCTGGGCTACTCATTTTGTGTAGAAAAATTAATTATATTAGAATTATATTAGGTATTCCAGTATACTTTATGTAAAAAAATTGGTTTACTTTTTTTACCAATTCCTGTATTGACTGTATGTGTCAAAAGAAAAGCTCTATTCTGCCACCATTAACTGTACAAATAAGAACTGGTTTTGGCAGATGATATGAAATTAGTTGCTATCTGACTCAGTAAGAACCCTTACAAACAAGAATGCCAGAAGTTGATTGTCAGTTATATGCTTGCAAACACGGTGAAAAAATTAATTCAACTAAGGAAAAATATATTCTCAAATATGCTCATGAACAAGTCTGAGGCATATTTTTATAACATTGGCTTTTGTTACAAAGTATTAATTTTAACTCAGTATGATTATTTAAATTAGTTTTTGAGAAAAAAATGAAATTCCCTTTAAAGAAAGCTTAGGAGTTTTGTTTAGGAGTATTACACTGTTTCTGACAGGTGGCTTTCCACTTTGACAAAATTTTTGCCTTCCTGTTGGAAAGCACGACCAACGTGTGCCTTATTGAAACAAAATTGGTTCTGCTTTAATGACTGAAGATCTCATAGTAAAACTTAGTTGTTCACATTAGTAAGGTCTGTGGAGATAATGGACTGAAATAGTGAAAGAAAGAATGAAAAATAATAAACTTTAATCCATTTTCAATTCCAGATAAACAAAATAAACAAAAGGATAGAAATATATATTTTAAGTGTGAGTTAGCTGAGATTGCTTCATAAGATATAATATTTAAACTGGGAAAACTGCCATTTTACAATGATACTAATTAACAATTTTTCTATGCTAGATAAGTTCAAATCCATGTAAATTCTTCTGTTTACACAAAACTGATAAAGGATTTGGTCTGAACACTGACGTTATTCTTCAGTTTACCCATCTCACGTGAAAAGTATGTCCATGATGCTCCTTGTTTTCTTGCAAGGAAGATTACAGTTAATGAAACATGGCTAGTTAATACCGGATAGCTTCACCTGGAAGCTTCTAACTCTAAAAAATACTCAACCAAAAATCTCTTCATAATGTCACCATATGAGGCTCCTGCTGCTACAGGTACCGAGAACACTAGTAATCATTTTGATGTCTGTTGTTCTTGTTTAGTCACAAGTCATAATTTTTAAGGTCTCTGATGTTCAATTAATGAGATGTTTTGGGAACCAGCAGGGAAACACTGGTGAAATGCCATGAAAGAAAGTACGGCATTTTCTGCTGAACTGCCTCTACACCAATGATAGCAGCATAGGTAGCAAGCAGGAGGAGATGTAAAACACTGTAGCTATGAAGCCATGATTAGTTATAATCTCTATCACTGAAAATTGGTGGGATGAATCACATAACTGGACCATTGAAACTGATAGCTGTAAACTGTTCAGAAGAGACAGGGAAAGAAGGAAAGGTGAAGGGGTTGACTTCTATGTAAGAAAAAAGTGGATAAACTGCACGGAGCTACCTTTGGAAAATATCAATAAACAGGTTGAGATCTTATGGGTAGAAATTAGGGGCCAAGCCAACAGAGGGTTGTTTACTACAAGACACCTGCCCAAAAGGATGTTGACAAAGCATTGTTTCTTCAACCACAGGACGCGAGAAGTTTGCAGGCTCTGGAGAGAGTCAAGGATATTTTTTTAACCCAGGGGGTAGACAGCCTGTCCAGCGAAGAAGTGTTACCTCACATAATAGCTAATTAAGGATGCCAAGGTTGGTGGCAGCCGTAGCTGCAGTGATGGTTCCCTGGTGGAATGCACAATCTTGAGGAATATAGGCCAGGTGAAAAGTAGATTCAGGATCCTGAGTTTTAGGAAAGTGAACTTTCATTTGTTTAACGGATCAGTGGATGGGGCGCTGGGAAACTGCCCTCAGGAAAAAAAAGAAGCTGAACAGAGCTGGCAGCTCTTTAAGGAGCTCTACTTTTTTAGAGTACAGCAGTAGGAAAGGAAGGCAGGAGATAAGCAGGAATGACTGAGGACCTCCTAGTCAAACTGAAGTGTAAGAGAGAAGTAAAAAAGCAGTGGAACCAGTGACATATACCCTGGGAAGAATATAGGGATGTTGCCTAGATAGGTAGGAATGGGATCAGGAAAGCTGAGGTTTATTTGGAGCTGAATTTATCAGGGAATGTGAACAATCTACAGATATGCTGGTCAGAAAAGGAAGAGCAAAGAAAATGCACCCTTCCTGATAAAAAAGACAAGAGAATGAAGGCTGAGTTTTGCCTCAGGTTTCACTGGTGATCGCACTGTCAAGTCCTTGAACCTCAAGCCAGGGCACAAAGTCCTTCCCATTGTAAAAGATCAGGTTCAAGACCACCTGGGTAGTCCAAACCTACATGAATCCATGGGACCTGATGAGATGCATCCCAGTGTCCTGAGGCAACTGGCTGATGCACTTACTAAGACATTCTCCATCATATTAGAAAAGTCATATCAATCAGGTGAAGTTCCCTGTGACTGCAGAAAAGGAAATTTTGTATCTTATTTTTAAGAGGATAATAAGGGGACCCAGGGAACTACTGGCCAGTCAACCTTACTTCAGTTCCTGGTAGTACATAGCAGATACTCCTGAAGATGTGTTGAAACACATCAAAGACAGGGAGGTGATGAAGGACAGCCAATATGGCTTTACTTAGGGCGAATTATTTGTGCCTGACTAAACTAGTGTCCTTCTATGATGGAGTGATTGAAACAGTAAAGAGCTACCGCTGTCATCTGCCTTGATTTCTGTGAGGCTTTTGATACAGTCCTTCACAGTATTTCTGTCACTAAGTTAGACAAATATGATTTTTGATGAATGGATAAGGAATTAGAGGGATGGCTGCACTCAAAGAGTTACAGTCAACAGCTCAATGTCCAAGTGAAAGCCAGTAACAAGAGTCCTTCAAGAGTCCATATTGGGACCAATACTACTTAGTATCTTCATCAATGATATATAGAGAGAGATTAAGTGTGCTCTCAGCATCAACATGAAACCAAGACAATTGGTTTCAGTTAGTATTCTAGTGGGAAAGTGATGCCATTCAGGGGGACCTTGACAAGCTTGAGGAGCTTGAACCTCATGAAGTTCAACAAGACCAAGTGCAAAGTTTTTCACCTGCATCGAGACAATCCACAATATCTGTACAGATCAGGGCATGAATGGATTGAGACCAGCAGCACAGAGAACAACTTGGAGATGCTGATACATGAAATATTAGATATAAGCTGGCAATGTACACTTAGAGCCCAGAAAGCCAGCTACACCAAAAGAAGAGTGAAAATCTTTCACTCTTTAATCTTTCACTCTAAAAATCTTTCACTCTTGAAAAGAAAGAATCTTTCTTTTGGGCTACACCAAAAGAAGAGTGACCAGCAGCTTGACACAGGTGATTCTCTGCTTATACTCTGGTGTCATGAAATACCTGGAGCACTGTATCCAGCTTTGAGGTCAGTAGGATTTTTTTCATATAAAACTCAAATTTTATCTGAATGAAAATAAGATAATTCAAAAAAATTTATGTCTTCATTCTTTGAGCCTAATGACTAAATAAAACTGAGAAAAGAATACTAAACAAAATATTCTGAAATCAATATGTTTGCCCTCTCCAGGATGTAGAGATAGATAATTCTTCAAAGCATAACAGAACGTATCTTAAAAATATACATCACATTTTCTAAACTATAAAGGTTTGATCTTTTGGTTATTTTTGTGGGTTTGCTTGTTTGGTTGGTGTTTTTTTGTTTGTTTCCTTTTACATAAGTTGGAAAATATATTAGGTCATCTCATGTCTTATCAGGCCAGTTTATTTCATTCTTTATTATACAAAATATTTTAGAAAAAGCTATTTTATTATTATGTTTTATACAGTCAAAGTGTATATTTTCTTCAATTATGAGTTTTTCTATTTTTTTATTTCTCCCTCTGCCTGAATTTTAGTTCTTATAGCATAGAACAATTGATAGAAATCCTACCTAGATCTTAGCAATTAGTTTTCATTATTTAAGTTTACTTTTCTAATATTTAGCTGAGCACAGTAATTTTAGAAGGACAAATAAAACACAATGTAAAAAAACCCTAAGTTAATTACTGTGTCTGGATTTCATTAATGTATTTGGTTTTATTATTTCTCCAATGTTATGACTTCCTTATTACAAATCAAAACAGCCTTTCATTCTTTCATTACATTTCTAAAGACCATTTGACTGTAATCTTTTCTAACCCATTCAATATAAATCCATCAGTGATTAACTATAGTAATTTTTCTGGTTTATAGGCCACATTTTCTGCCACTTCCATCTGTTGTGATCAAACCAAGCAAAAGATGGTAACTGTAAGACAGAAGTGAAGAGAAAAGTCAAGAACAGGATCAGATACTTCAATTTGAATCAGGTTATTCTCCCTCTCAGAATAGATACTTTTCTCATGTTTGAAGTTTCAATTCATTTCCCATGTGTAAGGGTCCAGTTGACTTTTCCACTGTTAGCCACTAGCCACTCTTTCATCTGTAACCATATTAATTTTCTTATTTCAATTTGAACACTCTCTGCCTTATGTTTTCAGGGTAAAACCAGATTTTGACATGATGGATTCTGTAATTTTCAGTTCCTTTCTCATTTTGCATCTTCAGTTCACCTTTCCTGTGAAGCTTCATTAGCCCTAACATTTTTTATGATGTTTCCAATTAACTATTAGACACTTGTTGACTCAGTTAAATAGTTCAATTTTCCTACTCCCTGACCACTTCAATTTGGAATATTGGCAATATTAAGAAATCTGAGTAAAAGGAAGAAATTCTTTCTCAGAAGGAGACATAGCTTTTGGAGAAGGAAAATGAACTGTTGAGGAGGAATGGTCTGAAATGAAAAGATTCAAAAATATTATCATATTGTTTCTCAGTGACTATATTAAAATGGTAGTGTTGAGATTGCAAATGAAACACTGGTGTGCAGAAGCAATGAGTCTGAAGTCACTATTTAAAGTCTCTGTCATGTTCTGTCCTAATATATTCAAAGAAATTGACAATAATCTTAATGGTACACAGCCTGAAGTATAACAGGTTTAGGTACATAAGTACACAATATTATTCATAGAAAACTATAAAGGCAGATTTGAAGCTCTCTGCATATGTGAATATTGTATGTACACATACATGTAAACATACACATGCATGCACAGACACACAGATATATTTTACTCATATGTTTCTCTTTCAGTTCTCAATAAAGTTCAACTAACTTTTGAGGGCAGAGGATGGATGACAAGTTAGGAAAAATTACATACATCTTTGATGGACTGGTTTATAAAAATAAGTTGTTTACAAAATTTCTAAAACCTCCTGCTCTTTGCATATCCTCATTTTAGGATACTTACACCTACTTGTTTATTTGCTTTGCTATTGAATGCAAGGATATCTCAAGGTGACAGGTAACATAACATTTATTTATATCTTTTCTTCCTAAAGTCTTTCTTTAACTATGCCAGACTAAGCTGATAATTGACAATTGTGGGCACTAGGAGTATACTAAAGCTCCAGTAAACATGATGATACCATCAAATGTGCCTGCTAACTGTGAATCCTCATGAGTTTCTGCTAATAAATCAACGACTTGACTTTACTT
Source organism: Loriculus beryllinus (assembly GCA_039877255.1). Classification (NCBI taxonomy): domain Eukaryota; kingdom Metazoa; phylum Chordata; class Aves; order Psittaciformes; family Psittacidae; genus Loriculus; species Loriculus beryllinus. The sequence goes on from JBCJKH010032071.1 coordinate 12,660, forward strand.
GCAAAATGGGTAAAATTTGCACTAATAGTAGCTTAGCAAATGTTCTGTGTATGCTACTTCACTTTAAAATGCATTACCTGCTAAAAATGAGAATGTAGTTTAAGTCACATTTAATACACTTAAATCTTCATTTCGATGGGCTTTTAAATTATATAAAGCTAATGCATTTTTATTAATATCATGGAAAAGCAATCAGGATGGAACTCCTGTAGCGTAGCACACTCAGATATTGAAAAATCTGGTTACAAATGCCTTCATAATTGGCATTTACTTGTTCATTTGGACAATAGGCTATAAATGTGTCTGTGAGCTGTAAGAGTTTTGCTGTAATTACTATTATTTTTTAAAACTTATCACAATGTCCATGAATTTGAAAGAAAATACAAATAGGGGATTCTGAGTTCACTTTTTTGTTTTAATCGTTTGAAAACTGAACCCAAAAGGTATATTTGTTGATCAATTATGAAAGAACTAATAGTTCTTATGCATATACTGTCACAAACTGAAATGTGAAAATGCCTTGACTTATGTAGATTTGGAATACTATTATTTTAATTTGATCTCCTGCAGTTACTTTCTCAGCTTTCAAACGCCTGTCTGCAATCATGTCTCTCAACATACATGTTTAATTCTGAAAGTAGTTGAAGACATGAATTCGTGGTCTTTATAAAGCTCTGAACACAAAAAATGTTGACTTCATTGGAGTTTTGTTTGAAAACCTAAAAATAACAATATTAAAAAAAAAAAAAAAAAAAAATCCTCTTCCAAAACCCAAACCCGTTTTGTGTTTGGGGAGTGAAGCACTTCCTAGGACAAAAAAGTTGCCAGAGATCTGTATGAAACATGTTCTAGGTAACTGACAGGTACTAATTTAGTATTGCAAATGTATCTGGTAATGAATAAGTAATTAAACTACCTCTTAGGTATATTTTTCAAGAGTGATACAAATTAGCTGCACCTTAAAAAAACCCCACAACAACAACTACAATAAAACCTAAACAAAAAAAACCAAACAAACAAAAAAAAAAAAAAAGAAAAAACAAACAAGGAACATGAATGAAACTTGTTCTCATATTGTAGAAAATAAACAAACTAAGAGACTTACAGTATGAAATATCTTCTCCCATTCTCTATTACTTAGCTATTAATCTAAATCTAAATAATCTGTGTAGATGATGCATTGCAGGTACCTCCTTTTCTCTTGCATTAGTAAACAAATAAACCTACTGATCTATATAGTTATTAAAGAATGTGGAATTGTAATTAAACAGAAAGATTATAGCCATGGCAGTCCTTAATTCTTATTTCTTGGTCTTTTATATGTTGCTTTTGCAGGAGGTGGAAAGCTGAGAGGAAAAAGATTATCATAAAAAGCAGCGAATAAATTATTTTGAAAAGTGAGCTTCACTGGATGGTGCCATTTAGGGGCAGCTGTAACAACATCACTGGTGTTTTATTAAGCAGTGTTCTGATTCAGTCCCAGCTGTGACAGTATTCATTCTTTTCAGGATATATACTGAGAACTGTTTTATTTTTCTGGGTGCATCTGCATATGATGAAACAACTATTGAAATTTATTAATATTTTAAATAAAATCTGAAACACATTTTACATTCAATCATTAATGCAATTACATTGTTCAGTAGGAATGATATTTTTCATTTGAAAGAATTATAAATAATACCTTGGATTAAAAAGTGAAAGAAAACAGCTTTAAGACAGTCATCCAACTTCATGTTTAAAAAGAAAAACAAACAAAAAACAATTAAAAAACCCCAAAAACCCACAACAAAACCCCATCATATAAATATATACTATTTTTTAATCATATATAAACTTTTAAATTTATGTTATGTGTATTTAAGGATGAAAGAATTAAAGAAAAAAACAACTGAACAAATAGTTACAGCAGTACTAAATTTGCTTCAAAGTATTCAACATTTTATATAAAGTTTAACCACTTTGTATTCATGGAAAATGTGAGTCGTGACCTAGTCTTCATTTAAATCCCTCTATTCACAACCAAAATCTGCAACGAACACTGGTAATGATAGAACTAATTACAAAGCAATATTGAAATAACAGCAGGAGGAACTCTGTGGCATTATGTATCTAACGTTTTATGTAATTTCAGGTTAATTCCAACTGTATTATTGCCTAGAAACTATTCAGTGAAACTGACTTGTGGTGGGGCTTTTCTATTAAATGATTGTATTCATGGTTGTGCTTGCTAATTTGTAGATAGTCTCAGATAAATATTTTAATATGATAACACAATGTGGGCTGACAAGATCAGGAATATATAATAGATAATCCAGAAAAGAAAGAAAAAGACTTAAATTAATTCAATTCTGCTTCTATTGTTTTCAAAGTTGTTACCTACCAAAGCTGTATTGTTTCAGTGGAGCAAACATGCATCTATTGGATTCACTCCATGTAAGTAAAGCTGTTTAATTACAAATAGTTGCACTGTAGTTTTCACATAATTTATATTTGTTGACTGTACTGTTATGATGTTTCAACATAGGCTAGTTCTCATGCATGGCAGTCAGAATACGCCTGGTTACATTTCTGACAAATAGTTTCTGTGCATGCTTATTTGTCAGTATTGGGATTGGAATGGAAAAGAAGTCTGTAGAATAACTGTGCAGCTTAATGGCATGTATTTACAGACAGTAGTGCCCATGGACTTAAGCGCTTTAATGCATAAATTGTGATTCTTTTCTAGTAAATAGAATTTTTAATATAAATTCAAGTAGACATAATTGAATTGTAAGCATTGGCTATTTTTATTGAGCTGACAAAAATGCAACAGTAATAATAGTACTTAAATATACAAATCCAAGGTTATGTTAATATTTTACCAACATTTATACTGTTTGATCTTTTTTTTTTACTATATCATATCCATGTCATAATTCAAATTATAGAGATGCCTTAAAAATCCTAAACCAGTCTTAGAAAGTAAGCTTCTTTATATTTTTTTAATGGTTTTTCTTAACAGACCTTCCACAATACAGAGATTTGTAACTACTGATGGTAATACATGGAAACACTGGAACAAGGGAACATCTATGTCAGAATAAGATAAACTCACAAGTGTAATTAGCTTTTTTTTCATTCAAGAAAGCGTACATTAAAATATGTATTTGTTGCTAAATAATTCAGTTATTATTATTTTTTTTGTTCTTTGTTGGAACGTTTACCTAAGGACAAATTGCTCTGTCATGAGTTTTGATAATTCTTTCGTTTTTCAGTTATGGTGCATTTCTAAACTATATAATTCAGTATGCTAAAAGAACATTCTTTGGTGCCACATACTGTTACAGTACTGTTGGTTGTATACGAATTAGATGTCTTTACTGAGGGAGGCAGAGCTAGCTTTTATATGCCAATGTATGCATATTGTTGGACAATGAAGGAATGAGTAATTAATCTTTCATTGTTAAAAAAATATATATGCATATATGTACAAAAGAATTCTGAAAATACAAAGTTTCTAGAAAGGGTATGAGGATCAGAAAATATCTGAGATGTGTGGAGAATTGTGTTGAGTTTGGAAAACCAACAGGAGTAGATTATATTTATATATACTCTACTATATATGTATACATTAATATATGTATACATGTATATATGTACACATATATATGTATAAAACTGATAACAGAGGATGACTTTCTATCAGCTTGGACTGAGCATCCATAACATCAACAGGAAAAGGCATTGCCTTTTATTTCTTACATAGCAAAGATAAAAGAAGGGAAAAAAAAAAGTATCTGAAAATCTTTTTGTGTGTATGCCAGATCCTCTACTTCTCCAGCCAAAAGTGATTTGATAGATCATATGTGTCCCAATACAACATCAATGGCGTCAGAATTGCAACTCAGGTAGTATTGATCTCCACTGTAATAGAGCTATTGCATGTGGAACTATGAAACAGGAGGCAAAAGATGAGATATTCAATATTTGTTGATAACCCTTCTTATTTTAGCACTCCTGTTTTTCTTGCAAGTGCTCTTCATAACATGTAGAGTGGGGAGAATTTGTTACTACAAAAGTTTACAAACACAGTGAAGCAGCTGGTGAGTCACAAGCAAAATTGAACTACAGTGTTCCACTCTGTTTTGTCAAGTAGTGTGTCTTAAAAAAAAATAAAATATTTATGCATTTCCCTCTATTTCCCCAACAAGTAATGCATTTTAAAAGTGGCAACGATCCTGTTTATTCTCTAAATTAACAGTATTAGAAGATGGAACATTTATGTAGTGAAAGTATTTCCAAATAGTGTTTCTTCTAGACAAATTATCACTGGCATTCAAAGACAAGCTTTAACTACAATGCATCTGGAAAAAAAAACCAAAAAAAAAAACCTAAAAAAAAAAAAAAAAAAACCCAAAGCAATGCCAAAACCTACCAAACATTAACTTCTACTCTTTTTATGCCAATTTTCTCCAGATGCTTACGCAAAATCTTTAGTGTGGTAGTTGCAAAGTTATCCTGTAGTGCATTTTTGTACTTTCTTTCGTACTGTTCTGCTTTCAAAAAGTAAGAGAATAAAAGTACATTATTTACAAGAACCTATTTATAACGATTAATACATAGGTCTGGCTGAAGTAAGACTTCAGGCTTTCCGTGAAGCTTGTGGTCATATTGTGCCAGCTTTTTCTTGGAGCAGTCTGCTGAGAGTTGTAATAGAAAAAACATTGATTAACTTTTTTATAGCAAAGAATTTTTAACATGGATATTTTATACCTTTATTCTATGTCCTTCTTTGACAAGTTATTGTACATGCTCTCAATTACCCTTACCTATATTTCAACCCCTGCAAAATTTTAGTGAATATTTTTCTTGACTATGTTAAATGTGTTCACCCTGTATTTCACCACCTTAATTAACATTCCCTAATTGTAATCCACACAGCTTTTCAATCTCAATTTTTTCACTCTCTTCTCTTTTCCTATTATCTTCCTATTATCTTTTACCCTTCTTAACTTGAAAACTAACCTGCCTTTTCATATTATCCTCTTACACACATTACTCTCTTATTCCATCCTGTCTACTATCCTTTCTATTACTTTTGTTACCATACATATAATCCTGAAATAATTTACCTGCTTCTGTTAGAATTGTTCATCAGAGGACATTCAGGATATTACTTTTCCCTATTTATGACAACCTCTATATTACCCAACCTAGTAATTGTGGAACTCCCAAGTCAAAATGCATATCTTAGCCAATAATTAATTCAATTAAAAGATAATGTGTAAGCAAAAGTCCACAGATCATTTAGTGAGACTAAATTTGAGTATCAGGAGAAAAAGAGGGAAGGTTCATAAAAGTTTTGTTGTGTTTTCTCTCTTTCTTTCGGAAATTTTGGAAGAACAGCTTCTTGATCTAGTTTATCAGTATCTACATGTGTCCACAGAAAGAAATTTTACAATAATAACATTTTGTCGAAGCAAAAAATTAAGATGACATGCTTTCAAATCAAATGTTTATATATATATATATATATATATATATATAGGCCACCTTCCATTCTGTTTTCAGTTTCTGTTTTGATTTATTCTTCCTTTGTCCCCAGCAGTCTCTTTTCTGTCCCATTTTTTCCCCCACCCCAACAAAATCCAAACCCCCAGAAATCATGGTACTTCAGTCTTTATTTTCACAAAAGTGAAAAACTGCTTAGGGAAATGATCATTGTCATGCTATGTCAAGAAACAGCTGAGATTTGTGATCTATTGGATTTTCTGTCAGTCACATGCCATATGTGAGAGGAAAGGAGAGCAAAGCTATTTCTTTTTTTTTTTTTTTTTTTGTTTTTTCTTTTTTTTTTTTTAAAAAAAGAGAAGTTTCCAATGGTAAAAGAAAATCCCATTTGTGCCACTGAGCCACCAGTCATTGAACTACTGTCCATACTCACTTATCACTTCCTAGATGCTGGTATGCAGTTGAGTCCATTTAAAGAGGAAAAAGCCAATCGCACAGATCATAACATCCAGGACATTTGCATCCTGGTGAGGAGGCATATACTGAAAAGAAAGGTCGGCTTTCCTTCCAGCCTGACCAGAATTCTGGGCCCTATCAATGGCCTAGTCTATTCCAGCACAAAAGGCCAATCCTGCTGAGTGATCATCTTCCGATACTTGTATGTAGCTTGGGGATGAATCAGTGCCATAATTCATCTCAAATTCACAGAATCATATCATAGAATGGCTAGGGTTGGAAAGAACCTTAGAGATCATCTAGTTCCAACCCCCCAGCCATAGGCAGGGACACCCCACACTAAACCACGACACCCAAGGCTCTGTCCAACCTGGCCTTGAACACTGCCAGAGATGGAGCATTCACAGCTTCCTT
>JBCJKH010032072.1:0-12992 GCA_039877255.1 Loriculus beryllinus
TCCCACAGAGAAAGAGCTAGGGGAGAAATCTAATGCTGGACAGATGTAGTGCCATGCGAGCTTTCAAACGGTGCTACTCACATAAACTGTTTCACATCAAATAAATCACTGAAGTGATCCTTCCATGATTAGAGGAGGAATCTCTGTCACTGTCCTTCTGCCAGCAGTCCTTAGCCACACAAAATATTCTTTTTCTCATGTCTACTTTGTGTCTAAAAGTTGCAAGATCAAAGCCTGAACATTTATCTCCTTTCATAAGGCCTATACTGGTATAAGGAGCTTTGCTCAGGTTTGTGATTTTTATGGAAGGTACTGCATCGTAGCTGTAGAAGAGCAAACCAAAAATGCGATCTATTTACTCCCCCCAGCTCAGTCCTGCATGATAAAAATGTACAGTACTTAAAAGGCTTTGTTCTGTGTCACTGGCTCAGAGAGCTGCTCATCACTAGTGACTTTCCATCACATCCCAGAAAAGTGGTAGTAGAAATAAAAGAGAGTGCGGGCAGCTGAGCACTTCAGTGACTTCAGTAAATCTCTGATAAAATAGCAATGAGGTGGCAATATGTTGCAATAAATGAGCAATGTCTTTGCAGAGCACTGTGAGTGAATCAACCTTGGTTGCACTGCTAGCAGCAAGGAAAAACAGAATTCTGGAGATGAAGGTTTCTGAGCCAGACACCGATGAGTCCTCACTCAATTCTCGCCTCATCGCTTATGCGTCTGATCAAGTAGGTTCTTAGGGTTACAAAGAAAACAAATTTGCTTCTGCAGCCTCACCCAGGTCATACAGTGTGAACTTGCTTTTCTGTTCCAAGGGAGTAACACATACGGGAATGCTGTACAAGCCTGAATGATTCCCTCTAATGTTATTTTCTGCAGATGGGGAAACAAAATCTGTGGGATGAGGTTTTGTAGGGTCCCAGCAGTTCTCAAGGCACTGTCTTATGTGACTCAGTTTTCCATTTCCTTCCTGTTTTTCACCAAGCCTTACTCCAGTAATGAGGTACTGATCTCATGCTGCTTCAACTTGTTTTACTTCACATCCTCCTTCCACTCAGGGACAGGCACACTCAGGGCATTACCTCAGTGCTGCTCCTGGTTGTGGCCTCCACTCTAGGCCTCCGTGCTTGTTCATGGAGGAAGTATCTACACAGTACTGTGCCTCTGCCTGCAAACCTGTTCTGTCCTTGGGCACTTGAACAGTCTGTTCCCCTGTGAAAACTGAAACAGGAGAGATGCTCATGCTGGTTCTTTACTGGTATAACTAAAAGGGCTTTTTTTGTGAAGGAGCAGTGCCAGAAGTAGACATGCTTCAGAGTGTTTTAATCTTCTTATGGCAGGGAGAGAGGAATGAATTGAGGTTGATCCATTTTTAGAGGCTCTTTTAAGAACTGAGTTTTGATAAGTGGCCCTCCAAAAGCAAGATGAGGATGCCTGTGATTACATTTTAGAGATAAGTACCCAAATAAATGGAGCTTATGCATTGCTTGGAATTGCAGTGTATTATTTCTTTTAGGTACATGCAAGGAAAAAACTTTCAGACTTGTATTAATATGGATTATTATTATAAAATCATTATAAGAGCCTTATCTCTGCTTTTCTTCCAACCGCTCTTTATAAGGCCATAATTTATCACAACTATTCAGCTTTACAGCTTGCTTTCTTACCTTTATTTTTTTTAAGGCACATTCTTCTGTAGAAAAGGCTGGCTTGATTTCTCTTGTGAAGATGAAATTTCTGCCTGTGGATGAGAACTTTTCCCTCAGAGGTGAAACTTTGAAGAAAGCCATTGCAGAAGACAGAAAGAAGGGCCTGGTGCCAGTCTTTGTATGTAAACTTGCTGCCTGGGGTATTGACATAGTGTTGTATTTTTAATGTCAAGATAAAATTACATCTGAAACATTTCTTATTGTGTTAAAATACATTAGTGAAGGTTAAAATGTATACAAGAATTTCTATTTTATTGAACAAAAAAAATCAATACAATTGCAACTGTGACAGCCTCTCCACATTGAAAGTGTTGCATCCATTTACTAAAAAAATGCCAGCTCAACAGGTTTGTTTTCTTCTAGGTTTGCGCAACGTTGGGTACAACTGGTGTCTGTGCTTTTGACAATCTCTCAGAACTGGGTCCAATTTGTAAGTGGCTTTTTTTCCCCCCCAATTTTAAATTATATTAGCACAGAAGAGTATGAGAATTTTTTATGCCAAAGCCAATGAGAGTAGAAATACTCATCAGCTGAGTTTTTCCGATATGTCTCAAAGATCAGTGGAGGCAATGCAAGACTTTGTGGTGATTTCTGGAAGATTTAAATTAAGATGTAAAAATACTTTCTGTTCAAGATGGATGAAATTTTCCAACTAATACATCTTTAATGTGGTTATTCATGGAATACAGACTGTACAGGACAGACTGCAGTACTGCTGCAGGATGGATACATAAATATTTAACATAGAAAGGAGTTTCGAAGGTAGTGTTTGGTAGGGTGTCCTTTGTAGCCACCAGTTCAATAGGTAATTTGTGGTTGCAGATTCTATTCCAGCATAAATCCTGACAAGACCCTGTGGCATTTCTTTGTATGGGTCAGCATGGCTTCTATCTCTGGGACCTTTTTTCTTGCCACTGTGTCTTTATTCTGGCTTTGTGCAACTGAGTTGTGCTGGGGAATTTCACTTAGTAGAAAAGCAGGTAAGAGAAATCAAACATTAAAAAGCCTCACACATATGTAATAGTGAATTTTGTTACAGAGTCCATCTCTCATTATCCTTAATTAATCATTAAGGATTATTATCCTTATCGTTATCCTATATTTTGCAGTTCTGGATGCACAATTTTTAGAGTAAAACCAGGTTGTTAATTGTTTGTCTTGCTCATTTTCAGGCCATCCACCCCCTGCAAGAAATTGCACCTAGTTTTCAGAGAGATTAGGCATGCACTTTGATTCCTTATGTCCCTGACATACCAATTCCAATTCCATTAGGTGATGCTGAGGGTCTCTGGCTTCATATTGATGCTGCGTATGCAGGAACAGCATTCGTATGTCCTGAATTCCGACTGTTCTTGAATGGAATCGAATATGCAGATTCCTTTACTTTCAACCCTTCTAAATGGATGATGGTTCATTTTGACTGCACTGGATTTTGGTGAGTAAAGGCAAAACACAAACACTACCAAAAGGATAGCATGCAAATTGCTAAGTCTTTTTCTACACGATATTTTTGCTAAATACAGTTCATTCTGCAATTGATAGGGTCAAGGATAAATACAAGTTACATCAAACCTTCAGTGTTAATCCTGTCTACCTCAGACATCCAAACTCAGGAGCTGCTGTTGATTTCATGGTAAGTTATTTGAGTTGATATTTTAAATTGCATGTAAAATGTTCAAACAGACTGCTAAATCCTTCACACTCTGGAGCATGCTTGTCTTATAGCTGTTCTCATTATGTAATAGCGTAAACCCAATTATACTGAGATCCTAATGCAGATTAAATAATAAAAGTGAGCTCTGGTATGAAAATTAATTATAAACCTGCTTTTAGATCTAGAGATCAAAGTACTTGATTTTTACAGATGGGAATACAGCCTTGCCTTTTGGAATAGAAGGGTCATTTCTGTGCACTGTGTTGCTGAAGTAATTCCTACTGACGGCATTTTAGCTGGTTTTCTTGTATGTCTGATAGATAGTAATAGAGAAAGGAGTAAGCAAACACCCAGGCTCTGGAACAGCAGTAGAATGAATTACATTTTTCTTTAGATTGAGGTATTCACTGGAGGGCTAGGAGGCATTTCTCCATCTTACAGGAGATTTCAGTAGGTAAACCAAAGGAATATTCACTGCCAATTGTTTCTGCTATGATCTCAGCCTAGTCCTGAAAAGATAATTGTTTTCTTGAAATCAATAGTGCTTTTCACTGGGGACTGTGAGTGTACAGAGGGGTGGAAAAGATACATCAGTGTGTCCCTCTTGTGGTTAAATAGGGCCCTGCATGTAGTTGTGTAGGTCCCTAAGAGTATTCCTTTACATGCTCTGTCGTTCTTTTCCATGCAGCAGCCGTTACTTCCTCTGGAAGAGTCTAACCCTGTATCAGCTCTCACTGTTTATAGTTGATTTGGGAGAACGTTCAGGGTAGAACTTAAATACTCAAATTACAGGAACTGAAGTGAGCACACAGTCCTACAGTGTAAACAGACACATCATAACTTGATAATGCCCTTTAAATAAGCAAAGGTGATGTTATTAGCTAGTAATTAACTAAAAACTTGAAGCGTATCTAGGCCTTAGATTAAGGGGAATACACAAAATCTTATTTTGGCAAATAACTGAGAAATCTATAGATGTAATGTTTCTTTGATGGCTGTTTTCTAGACATGGCAGATTTTCTGTAATATGAAATTACTTGTGTCGAGACCCAAGTCTGAAAGAACAACGATAGCAGTGTAAGGGGGATGCTCCTTTCTGTTGTCTTTGCATTGATACCTGTTGTGTTTTCACAGCACTGGCAAATTCCACTGAGTCGTCGATTTCGTTCTTTGAAGCTGTGGTTTGTGATTCGTTCATTTGGAGTGAAAAAGCTTCAAGATCATGTCCGACATGTATGTGAATTTACAATGGCAGCATAACTGTATTATGCTTATTTACTGGTAGCTAAGTTGAATAAATTCAGTGATGCAAAGATGAGTAACAGAAATTCTCTCACACACAAAGTTTACATGTGAACACTAAATGCGTGCTGATTTTATTCTTAAGTAATCTGTAAAGATTGACTGTGTAGACAAAACATTTCCTGTACCCTTCTGGAAAGCAATAGGCAATGAAAAGTGACTCGATAAGTCAGTGCCTTCTGCACATTACTGAGTACTGATCTGTAAAAGCTTTCTTTGAGGCAAAGTGGCAGCTGTTTGGGAAGCAGGTTGAGATGAATGGCTGAACCCATAGCTATGAAAATTCACAGGCTTAAGTCCTTGATGGAGTGTAAATACAAGGGGTCACATTGTGGATCAGCAGTTGCCACAAAAGGACTCTAATCTGAGAACACATTCTGTTTTCAAACCTTCTAGAAAATTGCTATGTGTAGTCCAGTTACCCTTGTTCATTGTCAAGGGTTTGGGTAAATAGGCTTTCAAATATTGTTGTCATTATTCTGTTTGCTGCTACTCATACACTGGAATGATATGTTCCAATAAGGAAAGGAAGTCTTTTTAACTACTTAATTTATTGTCTACAGTGGGTTTGTGACAAACCAATACATGACTATTTTTTTTCCTCAATTATAGGGTACTGAAACAGCCAAGTTCTTTGAATCCTTGGTTAAAAGTGATCCACTCTTTGAAATTCCTGCCAAAAGACATCTTGGACTGGTTGTATTTCGAATAAAGGTAAAGATAGGGCCCTTTGCATGTCTCTGAAATGAATTGACCATAGCTGATATCTCCCCAGACATTAAGGACTATAAATAAACTTTCATGTAACAATTTGTAATGATGGAATTCTTATGGAGAAATGTGGATGCCATTGGAAATTCTAACTATAGTTTGTTTTTGTTTTCTTCTTATTCATATTTAAAATAGGGTCCCAACTGGCTCACAGAAAATCTCCTGAAAGAACTAAGCAGTTCTGGCAGGGTCTTCCTTATTCCAGCAACCATTCATGACAAGTTCATCATTCGGTTTACTGTAACATCTCAGTTCACAACCAGGGAAGATATTCTGCAAGACTGGAACATCATTCAACACACTGCAGCCCGGATTGTTAGCCAGAACTGTGGATTGCATTGCATCAGTTCTGGTGATGGGCCAGGAATCCCTAATATGATAGTTGAGCCTAGTTCAGATGCCATTAGTAATGCTTCTCAGCTTTCCCCAGATGGAGGAAAATACAAAACACCTTCCAGAAAAATAGTAGTTCAGCCTAAGAAGCTAGCAACAAGTCCCAGTACTTGTGTGATTAGTCAAGGGGATCCTCTAGATGACTGTTTTCCAGAAGATGCCCAGGATGTTACCAAACATAAGTTAACCTCTTTTTTATTCAGTTATTTATCTGTTCAAGGCAAGAAAAAGACGGCACGTTCCCTTAGCTGCAACAGTGTGCCAGTGACTGGTGCTCTTGAGCCATGTAACCCCAAAGCAGCAGCCACTGACAAGAAGGAGTCTCATGCAAATACCAGAATTCTTTCCAGGCTGCCTGAGGAGGTGATGATGTTCAAAAAAAGTGCCTTCAAAAAACTAATTAAGTTCTACAGTGTCCCAAGCTTTCCAGAGTGCAGCATTCAGTGTGGCCTTCAGCTGCCTTGTTGTCCTTTGCAAGCCATTGTTTAACAAGTGAAAGAAATTGGTCCTTAAGATTACTCCAGGTAGAAAGGGAACCAAAGTTTGCTTATTCATATGCAATACTACATGTTATTTTGTTCAATATGTAAGCATTGGCAGTGAGCACTAAGAAAATTCCTGTGCTTTTACTGGTGAAAACCTCATGTATTTATAGATTAAAATGTCAAATAAATCTTGTAGGCATATAATAATGAAACTCTCTGGTTTGTAGACTGTGGTAAAAGAAAATGCCGATTTCTGCCTTATTAGTTCTGGTAATGGACAGTCTCTAGCTGGCAGGCTAGAATCATTCTAACCAAATAATGCTGACTTCAGTAGGGGGTAAACTATGCAGTCCTGTATTTGCACTTTTATTTTTAAACACCTTGACTTAAACCATTGAGAGGCTCTGTGTGTGCAGACAATGCCAGCATCAGTTCTGAACTGTGCAAAGTGAAGGGTGCAACCTCTCAATGAGATTTTGCTGTATTAGGGCAATTTTAAAACACGCCAAATTTAAAAACAGAGCAGCCCTGCCATCACCTCTGCTGATCAGTGACAGTGCACTGGTGTGCAAGAGCAGGGGCCTTTGCTAAGCACCTGTGACCTTTCTCAGCATTACCCAAAGGCTGTAAAACACAGGTGCATGAGGAAAGAGATATTTCACCCTTTCTCATAACAGAAGAATTAAGGGACATTACAGAAGAAAGGTCTCTATGCAGCAAAGAAACATTGCTACAACAGGCCAATGATTTACATGTGTTTCAAGAGTAATTAAAAATGGGGGCAGAAAAATCTATGGAGGGCAGTTTTATACTGTTAAATCAGGAAGCGTGATGATTGCTAGGAGGTTATTCTGGGAAGGCACTGCTGAGTGCTTGCTGCCTTCATAGTTGTTCCTAGACACCTACAATCACCCCATCTTGAAGGCAGCATACTCAGCCAGATAGTTTCAGTCTGACCCAGTACAACTATGCTCAAGTTATATAAGCAATACATCTGGTTACTCAGAACAATTTCCATATTCTTAAACAACATCACCTGAACTCACAGTGGAGTATATTGAGGAACGCGTTACAAGGAGCAGTAAAATTTAGGTTGCTAAATTTTTCTAGTAAGAACAGGTTTATTTCATTCCATTCTGTAACCTTATTTGCCTTTTTTTAAATTCTAGAGAAATCTAAGCCTCACTTCTTTATGAAGTGTTTGGCCTGACATTACTTTCTTTGTGCCCAAAGGACAATACATCTTAGTTCCTATAAATTGTTTTCTTTCTGTGTATGTATTACTTGGTGCATGAAAAATAAGAGGACGTCTCTGCTGCAATGGAGAAAAGTTAATGTAAGCATCTAATGCAGACTTTTTTCAATTAGTTAATTTAGACAACTGTAAGTTTAATGGTCTTTTATAATGAGTTTTGTGTTTTTGAGGGGTGTAATTTTTACTAATCCAGTGGATCACCCTTTAATATAAATTATTTGTATAAAGATGTGTGACATTGTACCCACTTTCAAATCCTTAGGTGCACAGTATTAAGATTCACAGCATTAACAATACTTCTATACACAGTAGGAAGGTAGACAAGATTCAAAGCATGAAGGAGAGAAGAAGCCAGGCTAAGATACAAATAGAGTTGGTGAAGTTCTGCTTTATTAAAACAATCTCACATTCACACTTTATTTCAGATACTGATAGTTGCTAATATTAATAAACAGGATTTCCTGGCATGGTTACGATAACAGATACTTTAAAAACTGAGTATTATAAAACACAGGGAGTTTGGTTTGGGTTTTTCGGTTGTGTTTTTACTTGCTCACAATTTGAGGTCTTTTTTTTAGAGTTATAAATGTCCTGGATCATTTGTACATACAGGTTTTCTCTGTCATCTAGGAAATACACTGATCTTTGATGACTGCTGGATTGAAACTCTCCTCCATTAGTTTTACTTTACGGTACTTAAAAGTTGCTGTAAGTTCAATGGCACTCTAAAACACAAAATTACATCTGTACTTATCAATTTCAGCATATAACTGTGGGAGTTAGATTAGATCTCCGAAATTTGAAGTGAATCATATTTAAAGAAAATCCATACAGCACAGAAGTTGAAGCCTCAGTAACAGAGGTCTAAACTATCTGCATTCATCAGATAATAACCGGACTTTGGAATATGTGGGCTGGTAATTACTTTTTAAGTGCTGGGGCACAGGCACATTAATGAAAGGCTTACCCTACTATTTGATTTGAAAAGAGGCAGGAAAACACTAGTTTTTAACTTTTAGTCAGCCAGAATCAAGGGGTTTATCCAGAAATACTTAATTATGTTCTCGGATCAGAAAACAAGAGATTTTTTTTTTCTCAGCAAAGTAAAGAAAATCTCAGTTGGAGACTGACAGAGACTGTACTTTACATGGAATGGCAAGACAAACCACTGCCTTGACTGGTCAACTCTTTTGTTTCTAGCACTCAAAAGTTTAAAGGCTGATTAAACAGGTAGGCATGCTAGTATCACTGTGTTAAGTCCTCTTGAATCACACCAGTGAATATGCAACGTTTCTCAAAGGAGCAATGTTTATTTTAAATAACTTGAGAAGTATGGTGGGAGTGACGTTTCCCTAATGTAAGTTAAACTTCCGTTCAGAATTTGGCTACTTATTCACTGATAGAATAAAAATCTAAGGCCTTTCACAAAAACCAACTTTCTTGCAAGCTTTTGCTTGTGTGTGGATCTTTATTTTGCGCAGAACAATCTGTAGAGGGAGCTACACTAAAGAGGGAACACACCCATATTATTGTGCTGAAGGAACACAATACCAAATCTATTTTCCAAGAGAATTTCCTGATTTCAAATGTTAAAATGTGACGGGTATCCTGTAACTGCTCATGCAACTTGTGTTTTTTCAGGCTGAAACTGAAATTCATACTATAAAATCTCTTCTTGGTTTTCTATCAGATACAGTTGAAATAATTACCTGTTGAAACAGGTGCTAGAAGACAAAATTATGGTAGTGCTTGCCTATTCTGTAAGAACAGGTATGTCTGAGCCATTAACAAAGGTAATGCTCATTTGCCTTGTGCAGCCAAAATAGGACTTAGATTTCTACTTCCCCCCTTCCAGTGGAGTTCCGGCTCTAAGATGCTCAAAGACCAGTATAGAGGCATACATTATTCTTCCCACTGAAGCTATAGGTTTGAGTGCCTTTGGATTTTGTCTTCATCTTCATCCTTGTCACCCAGTTTCTGCTGTGGCTCAGTGCTCTTAACACTAGATGCTTTTATATAGAACAGGTTGCAGCTTCTATACCAGCTGCAGTTTTGTACAGGGGCCATGACTAGCTGTATTTCGTGCTGCCCTTGCTATTTTTGGTGCTCTTGACACCCGAAAACTTAATGGCCAGCATTTATAGGTCATGATCCAAGTTGGTTGGTGCCAAGACACTGGGCCAGTAGTGTCTCCAAGGATGAGATGTATCTGCTATCTCATGACCTTACTGACATAAAACTTTCATGTTCGATTAGCTTTTACTTAAGTCCCTCCCCCCAGATTTAGTGCTTAAGGTCAGCCTATATTCTATGTAGTTTTGGTTTTAGTACAGGTATCAAATTTTCAGTTTCCTGGGAGGAGTGAATGAGAGAAGGAATTGATGTAAAGTAACACATTCTCATTCCTTACTAAAAAAAACACAACATTGAGGAATGTATGGCCTGGTTTTGTGAATTTGCGTTACCTGTAGTACCAGAAGTATAAATGTACGTGGCAGGAGTTAAGGGTTACATCTAATCTCCAGGACAACGGAGTAGGTTCATCTGAGGCAGCATCTACTTTATCAAGAAAGCTCTCAACTCCCTCTGTAGCAGATGTCTTGCTTAAATAATAAATTTTAACATTTTCTTTCTTCAAGAACGGTAGCATTTCTTCAACAGATTCCTTCAGTTCTGAAGGAGAAAAAACGACTATAAGAAAATTCTGTATTATCCTGTGAACTGTACATCACTGCATCAACCTCAGAATACTGGCACAGCCTGGCCTGTCTTCTTCCATTCCACCCATGCTCTCCAGAACTGCAGAGTAGAGCTGGATGGGAGGAGAGTTGGGCTCCTTCGACATCACCAGGCAGTAAGGAGAGAAAATAAGGCCTTTTATGCAAGCATCTAATGAGCTAGCACCTTTGCAATAAATAACCCTAATAAACTTGCATTGAGATAAATCACCCTCCAATAAACTTTTAAATTCGTATTTTATTGTAGACATAAGTAACTTTAATAACATATAAACTGTTTTAATAACTTAAGAATATTTCTTTTCAGAAACTTTCAAGCATGTGACAGTGAAGTTCTGATGAGACAGTATCTTCTGTGTGGAGTAGCAAAATAAAGGCTAAAACTTAATAAGGGCAGAATTAAGGTCCAACAGAAAAGAGCTAGGCTTCTTTCCTCTCATGACGTCTAGCAATTATTAGTGCAGTCAAGAATGTAGTAAATTTTTATTAATAAAGCTCAATTTTTTCTGTTACCTTTTTTTCCTCACAGCTGAAAGCTTTTCTAGAAAATCTGAGGCAAGGATGTTATAGAAGGAGGAAAAATACATTTCCTATTCTGCATAGGAGCTTTTTCCAGAAATGCTACCTCAAATATTGGTTAATTTTGAAATTTCAGAGATTGCACAGAATTTATTCTTGGACAGAAATTTATCATAAAAGGACCAGATTTCATTTGAACTCAAGTTTTGGGGCATATAAAATACTTCAGATAGATGAAATAGATGAATGAGTTCAACTATCTAAGCTGCAACAGAGTATGTATTAATGTATAAGTTGTTAACTCTAGGCAGATGAAGCACATCTCTGACTTTCCCTATGATCAGTCATTCATACTGTATGTATTCATATGCTGTATAAAGGACTGGGCATGAAATAAGGTCTCTGCTCTATACAGAACAGAATGCCGCACTTAAAACACGCTAACATGTCAAAATTCTCTTCAATGGAAAAGGAACAGTTTGTCTACAAGGGTTCATGTCTTTGTTTTTGAACTGAGACCTACCAAAAGCTTTCATATAGACTGCAATGCCCTTTATGTGTTTTAGGTCTCTGTGCAGCTGCAGCAAGAAGCTTATTCTGCATTACCTTGGTTATTTCTACTTTGGACATTTGTGTGAACATAACTGTGATTAACCCTCTTGATTCAGGGCTGGTTTATTTCTAGGTCTCTGTTATCCTCACCGAGTAGGTAACAAGGTACCAGAGCTCAACGCCTGCACCTTGTAACCCAAACCACGGTGCACTGTGGAAACCTTGTCCTTTACCTGGCCTGCAGCAACTTCTGCACCCCCAGACCCACGTTCAGAGGACGGGTCGCCATCAGAACAACGTGTCCCGCACCCCCTGGCACCGCGCGGAGCAACCGAAATCCCGGCGC
This sequence comes from Loriculus beryllinus, assembly GCA_039877255.1. NCBI lineage: Eukaryota > Metazoa > Chordata > Aves > Psittaciformes > Psittacidae > Loriculus > Loriculus beryllinus. The sequence continues at coordinate 11,725 of JBCJKH010032072.1, forward strand.
GGCGCGGCTCCGCTCCGGCCAGCGCAGACCTCACCCGGTGCCGCCGGCAGCACGGTGGCGGCGCAGCTCTGGAAGCAGCGCAGCAAGGAGGCAGCCCCGACGCCGGTGTTGAGGCGCGCCACGGCGCAGTCAGCTTGGGGCAGCCCAGCCAGACCCAGACGTAAGCGGGCTGGTTGCCGCCTGGCTGCTGCGCCGCTCCCCCTGCTCGTACGGGGACGCCTCATCTTCGAAGAGCAGCAGCGGCTTGTGCGGCGTGAGCAGCGCGAACACGTCCAGCAGGGTCTGCGCGGGCCGGCGGGCACCTCGCTACCGGCGCCATCGTGAGGGCGAAGCGCAGGTCCTGGAAGAGGCAGGGCCAGGTGCAGCAGCCCCGCCAGCGCCTTGCACAGCGCGGGCAGAGCCACCGTGACCGTCGCGATCATGGTGATGGTGATGGCGGTGGCGGTGGTGATGGGGAAGACGCCGCCATCGCCTCGCGCCCGAGGCGGGACGGGGGGAGCCAACGGCGCCCTCATGAACCCCCTCACGCACCGTGTCCTCACTGAGCCCGCGGCCCATCCTAACTCGCACGTTGCCGTGCCCCTCGCAGGCTGTTTCTTTCGGTGGCAGCGGCTCCCCGCTGTAGTCAGGGCGAGTGCTCGCTGACCGTGGGGAATGGAAGTGCTGCAGGCACTGAGGTGCAGCCGCAGCCTCCTGAGCTTTCTCCCTACCTGCGTGCCATGCCAGTGGCTGGACCCAGCGGTGTGGCAGAAGAGACGCAAGTTCAGGATGTGAGGTAGGTGCCTTGCATTACCATCAGGACAGAGAGGCTGAATGTGTGGAATACGGGCCACATGCATATCCACTTTCAGAGCTACAGTCACCAATAGCAAGGGCAGCCAAGCCTGGTCAAGGTTCATGTCGGGAGAAATGTGGGATGAGTTTTTCTGGCAGATTCAGTGGTGAGCTGCCCTGGGAACATGTCCCTCTTCTGGAACCAACCCTGGTGCTGTTCTTCACTATGTGAAGTATATAGGAATGTTTCGTGTCAGCAACTTAGAAGTCCTTGTAAACATTGTGTTTTGTATAGAACTGAGACCCTGTGTGACTGTTGTACCCTGTGTGAGATGTATGGGAATGACTGCAAATGTGATCAATGTTCATGTCAATACGATGATGGAAGGGAAGAAGAAACAAAGGAGTAATCCATCGTACTTTGCTGCTTAACGGGTGTTTTGTTTAACTACTCAAAAAGGGTGCTGAGAAACCAAGAGGTACATCCTGTTACA
>JBCJKH010032074.1:1256-12974 GCA_039877255.1 Loriculus beryllinus
CTGACACCAAATGAAAAATGTCTTAATGATGGTGGAGATAATTTGGCCTTTAAATACACATTCCAACATGATTCCCAGCTCTGCAAGCATGTTAAGAAATTAAAAATATACAGCTTGCTACACATCTCTTAAATTTTGTGAAATAATAAGGAAGGACAGTATAAGACAACCAAATTAAGGAACAAGGCAAGAACCTGCTTACTTAAGCGTACTCAGATCTACTAAGAAAGATAGTATATTTACCTAGTGAATAAAGCATGATAGTTCCTAACAAGTACAACAGAAGACTCATCTGGACTAAATACTTTATTACCTTAGACTGATTGAAGATTTTAATTTCCTAACCAGCTGTCCTTCAACAGTCTGACTTAATCTGTCTTCACATCACACTATTAAATATTTCATAGAAAAAAAATTGAATAGATTTCCACATCAAAGAGTCTCAAAATTTCTTGACAAGTAAGGCAGACACAACAAAATTTGTTTTCATATCAGTCAACACAGTAATCATACACATGATAAACTTGCTGCAGCAGGGCTGACTAAAGGCAGGCTATCCATATTCCCACCAATGGATCCCAAGATATATGGGATCTTCCCTGTCCTGCTGCTCCCCCCAAGCCTGCCCATCATTAGGCAATGGATGGCATCTGTAAGAACCTGTCAATGGCAGAGTCCAGCATGCCCAAATGTGTGCTGTGTACTTTCTCACTTCTCACGTATGAACATTGTTTATATACCAGGTAGCAGAGAGCCAAATGTAGCAGTATAGGAAATGTGACCTGTCACTGCATATCATGAGTTTATGAAGCCAGCAGTGTCTCCTCCCAGTCTCTTTGTGGAGTTTCCTCAGAGGAGAAGAGAACAGATATTCTTTATGGATGACAGTAATCTCCATTCCTGATCTCTCTCTAACAGCCAACAAACAGAGAAATCCCAGGCCACACAATCCACAGCCCCCTTCAAATTTCTGCGGGTAACTGGTACACAATCAGACAGGGAAAAATCCATTACTCTGCTCAAATGTTCAGATTTCTGATGTTATCCCGAGAACATTTTGGAATATTCTGACCATGGCAAGGACCCAAAAATGGGTTCAATCCAGCATTATGCAACCACCAGTAAAGAAAATAAATCCCTGAACAAAGACACTGCCACGCAGTTCAAGTGAAGCAGCCCTGGGCACTGCCTGGAAGAGGATACACATTTCTCAGCTCTGGAGTCAGGTGTTGCAAACTGAAGAGCTCCCTGCAGTATGAAGGACTCAGCACTTCTCAAGATAACATGAGTTCTTTGAGTTCAATTTAAAGAAACCTCAGAGAGTCTTAGCTGGTTTAGAAAATAACATCACTTGTTCTGTTTCACCATTTGCATCTCAAAATATGTAAAGTAACCTAGAAAAAAAATTATATCACCCAAAAAGAAAAATGCCTAATTTAATAACATTGACATCTCAGTCACATAAACTGGAATATTTTAACTACAAGACCAGAAGTCAAATGCCTTTTTTAATTTGAGTGATCTGATTGTAGTCAACCAATTACATACACATCCATAAGAACCAGGAACTTATTTTTGTAACATGAAGACATACCACATCCAACACTTAAGCTAAGGAGAAGGATAATATCATCACTGAAGAACAGCTGAGAATTTTAGATAACATGTTACATGATAAATGTCACCACCACCCCTGCTGATTCAAAGGAACTTCTGTACTTAACACATATGCAAGGGGTTATACTAGGATATGGGTTGCTGGAGGTTCATTTTAAAAATCATCATAAGGATGGATATTTAGTATGTATCATCAAGGTTAACAGATAATTAATATGAAAATCAAAAGGCAACAGGCTACACAGTTATGAAAAATAATGTATCCAGATTTCAGTGTTTTTATTATACGCAACTGCAAATTTAAGACAAAAAATGAACTAGGTCTTTTTGCAACTGGTATTTCAGCTTAATCAATAGCTTACACAGCAGGTCACGGCTTCAGCACATTCTCTTGATTTAAGCACTTTTAATAATGCAGGGTAAAATATAGTTAAATTATTCTGTTATAAAATACTATCTTTGGCTCTGGAAAACAGAAATCTTCCAAATTCTACCCAGTTAGTACTTTTTCACTGAGTTCTATATAAAATTAAGATTTTCAAATGTTATTGACACTTTCTCATACTGCTAGGAGAATCAGCGACAGCTATTAAGGATAAAGAGGCTCATCTCAAAAAATAATAAAAAAAAATAGGAAAAAAGAATCTTCCTCTTCATGGAGAAAATGTCTCTTTTATCTGGCAGCAGGAAGAGTGACAAATGAGCTGTTCCTGAATTGAGACAAGAGGAAATCAGCTGTTATTTACATAGAGGATGGTGCTGCCACACTTGAAGGAGATTGTGTGTGCAAGATCACTAAATCTTCTGGACACATTGTCCCCACATGGGGCTAACTCAGCCTGCTGAGAAACTACTACATGTTAAGTCATTTGAAGTATACATCTTCTTCAGCCTTATAAAGCTTCCTCTATGGGATTTCTGAATTCACTAGGATTTCAGCAGTTTAATATATAATAATAATATAGTAAAAAATAAAAATTAAGTAAAAATTAATCATATTTTTTTGCTAACAATCAGGCATACTTGCTGTATTTGAGGAATTTGACTATTGGCCATGTTTCTCACTATGCTGAGCATGGTTTTCAGAGCAATGCCAAAAAAGTATTCACAAAATATTTTCTTCTGTACATACAGCTTCAGCTTTCATAATTGTTCTCTCCCCACCTTGCTGTGCTTTAATTTTTCCTAGCAAGGTATTCACTTTAAGAAAATCTACCAAAATGAAGACTGGAAGAGATATCTGCTTATATTTGCATTTAAAGCTCCTCTCAACCCAACCCTCTCCCCCCCAAAAAAAACCCTCAAATAAACAAAACCTAAGAGAGTGTATTTCTTTATTATCTGTAAAATTCTTGCTGTTGCTTGAGGCTTAAAGAGTACTTCTTGGCTTGTTACTATAAAAAGCAGAAATATAAGGTCTTTGATGAAGCTTCAAAAACGTATTTTACTACAGAGTGAATCAACTTGCTACGGAGTGAAAATTACCCAAATGATAAAAATTTACCTTCAATAAAGGGAACACAAATATTTAGTTATTGATTTTAGTCAGAACCTACCATACAGTTACACAATCCCCACTCACACAAAAAATAACAATCAGAAGAAAACAGAAGAAATTGACAGAAGAACACTGACATCGTATACTAAACAGAAATCCTACTAGTCAAATTCCAAAATAGGTATCAAGTGTCCACCCCCAAAAGTCATTTGAGGGAAAAACACAGAAACAAGGAGCTGGTTTCCAGTTACAAGGAGGTATGAGTCCAAGGGCTACCACAGGTCAGACACATTTCAGCTCAGCAGCTACTTAATCTGCCCCTCCTGAGCACCCTCCAGAACACAAAATGATTAAACAAAATCAGTCAGGGTGTATTTTACATCTCTGTAAAGTCCTTAAAAGTTTTGTCTCTAAAACATGGTATGATCCAGCTGCTTTGCCTCTGGAAGTTCACAGTCTAGAACCACCTTCAAAGCAAAAAGTGTGAGTGGTCCCTGTCCTTCAGAGCTTCAGTGCTTCTTGCCCACAATTCTCCTTCACTGTCTTTACAGACCTGCAGTTATCAGAAGGTTCAGCCCACCCTGCACTTTGCCCTGATGCCACTTAATGGTAAAGCAATGAACCAGCACGTGGCACTAGGATGCCAAAAGTCAGATCCACTAGTGTCAGCCAAATATGGGGGTCTCGGCCACAGCTATCATACTCATCACTATCAGTCATACTCATCACTTCAAAGTGATGAAGAGTTACCAGAGATGAAGGAATAGTATCTTTGTTAACAACTATTTGTTGATTGTTAACAGATGGTACAAGAAAAATGACATATTAAAGTTCTTTATTCAGTTTTTGCTGGATTTTCTTGTGATAAGGATTGTGTACGTCTTTTTCATTGTCTTTATAGCCCCTTGCCTTTCATCCTTCCATCCTGTCACAGCTCTTTCATCTTCTTTTTTAAGCTCTACAACCAATTTCTTATTCCCCTTTCTCCCTTCCCACAGATGTGTTTTTTTCAGTTTCTAAATCTCTCCTAGAAACCAGAGCTCGGAAGGGAAATCTGAAGATGTGCCGCAATCTCAGTCAAAATAGCAGCACTAAATTGCCACCTTCACCCCACAAAAAGACTTTGCAGACTACATTCATGTTCAAGAAAAATATTTAAGAAAGATATTGTTGCAGAGACAGCACACAGGCTCTCTGTTTTAGGCTGTAACTGTGTGTTGCAGGAGGAATTTTACCCTGTGATGAATGGTGGGAAGCCTGAAGACTTGCATTAAAAACAAAATAGAAAATAACTTGAGGTGTTTTTTTTTAAATGAAAATCAACAAAGAATTTAGTTATTCTTCCAGAAAACAAGAATTTGATGTAGTGAAAAATTTGATATTTAAAAAGCATGTGATCTTTTAAACTTTCTTTCAGTATAAAATTAAACCAGAATTGTCAAAAGAAAATCTGAAGGAAAATTATGGAGGAGAAAATGAATTGTGGAAGAAAAAAACTTGACTTTCAAATGTCAGGCTACAGATATTGTAAAACATCTTACTCAGGACAGTAGTGGTGGAGAAGAAGAAAAACATATCAGTTTCTGACGTGGAACCATTTGAAAAATGGATAACTCTACTGCCTGTAATAATAAGAGGGTAAATCTCTACAAAAGCAACTAACTCAGTCATTGTGTTCTCAGATTCCTGACAGCTATGTTCAAACAAAGTGTTTCTATATGATTCTACATGACTCTGGTAAAGTCAACATAAATTAAAATCTTGCAAATAATATAGGAAACATAGAAAAGTGAAAGTCGTGATAATTTTTTTAAAATGAATGAGAGGGAAGAAAGCGCAGGAAGATAATTATAACAGAGCTATTTGTTCCAGTTAGTCGTAAGCAGCAGGAACATGAAAAGGCAGGAGGTTAATTATACTCTTTGAAGAATGTTTTCAAGAGAACAGCTTTAGTAAGTGTAATAGGTTCTCTGGAATTACAACCATTAGTTACTACAACTACCTGTCCAGAAATACATATTAGTTGCAATAGCTATTGAGGAAGTGGTACACACTATATTTCAAACAGAAGTCTCAATTCCTAGATAATATCAACAATTCCCATGTGCAATTTTTTCTACATTTCTAAGTTTCTCCACCTTCAGTTTTGTGACTTGGTGTTATCATTCCCCTTAGCATTAAAGTCTTAAACATTTCAAATGCATTACAACATTTCAGAAACCCACCACAGCACTCATCTACTTCCCACAATGAGTGAAAGCACCATTGCAGACAGCAGTAAATCACTGTTTGTCTTCCACAGTAGCCATGTCATTTATATGCCATGTATGTGGGCCTTTGTAATACCATTCAGAAGAGCACTGTAATCAATATGAATACGAATATGAATATTATAACTTCAGCACTGACAACGTGGCACGTTTTCATGTTAAGTGATGGTTTTGCCTTCAAGAAATAGAGATATGGTTACTGATATCAGATAAACTTGTAAACACCAAAATAAAAGTGCTGTTGATAAACCAGTTTGGAATAAATTACTTCTATCTGGACAGGGAAGTGTCAATGATAAACTCAAGTGAACAGAAATGATGACAGGCTGTCACCAAGCACCTCACTGGTTTTCGTGTGCCTTATCATGCCTTCCAGGAGAATCTGCTCCAAGATTTTGCCAGGCACAGAGGTGAGACTGACTGGTCTGTAGTTCCCTAGATCGTCCTTTTTCCCCTTCTTGAAAATTGGGGTTATATTTCCCCTTTTCCAGTCATCGGGGAATATATAAATAACTCTGAAGGGAATTCTTAGTAAAACGAAAAGAAACCATTTTGCATTCTTTTTCTCCCTCTATTTACCTGAAGTATTTTAAATAATCCTGGCTTGTTTTCACTGTGCAGACTGCATGGCAATTAAAAACAAATGCTACAGCAGCAGTTCTCAGATCACTGCGTGAAAACTTAAATAGTCATGTAGTGCCAAAGACTTTACACAAGTCCAATCATCAGCCTTAGCTGTAGTGCCTCCAGGTATAATTTCTGGTTTACCAGCACACAGTGCAAGACATCTGACAAGATCGGGCTTTTACGTGTGTGTAATTACTTGACTTACTGAGGGCCAAGACAAAGGGGACCTTGCCTGAATGCAACATTCAGGCATGTATGCCTAAACTGTTGCCAAGAATAACCTTGTTTAGGCTCTTCTTTACTTCTAAATAGAAGTAGGCACTTCCCATTTTATCAGAAAACCTTCTCCATAAATCTCAAATTATCCCAGTCTGAGCAATGAGGTATTGACAGTTAATCTCCAAAAGGATGGTGCAGACTACATGAATGGACATCCAACTACCACCAATGTCTAACTGCTTCAGAGAATCTAGTCTTGTGCCTTTTGACTAGAAAATGAATTTAGACAGTTGTAATACAATTAACTGGATGTACCAAAAAAACATTGACACAAACTCTTCAGCCAATCCTTCATATCTAAATAGTTTGAGCTTCATAAATTAACTCCCAGTGTGCACAGATCCACTCAGACACCCAGCACATGTGATGGTCTTAGGCCACAGGCAGCACTGAATTCACGAACTACAAAACTCTGAGAATTTTCTTTTCACTATGGTAACTTTGGTTCTAAACTCCTTTTACAGCTTTTTACAAGTTGCTGCTTCTTGTCTTGGTCATACTAAGCCTTCTTTACAAAGTTTCCCCATAAATCGAGGGTATTCATTTACAGTGCGACACAATTACTGTACGAACTACATAAATGATGTCTGTCACACCAGCTATTTCCACAAAACTTGTACACATTGTTGCAATGTGGATAAAAGTACAGTATCTTGTACAGGATTTGAATGAAAGATCTTGGCAAAAAGACTTATTTCTCACATTTCTGCAAGCACTTTTACATTTTTAATGAAAAAAACCATTTTGGATGTCAAAAACCTGCTGGGAAGTGACAGAAATATTTTAAAAACACTAACATTTAATCTCATTACCTCAAACCTCTGGTGATGTCTGGAATCTGGTTTTAACGTGGCAAGATGTGGTTTGACCACTATTTTTGCTGCAAACGCCTACACTGCTGCAGACTTCTGTGCCTCTGCTGGAATTAACGGGATTCTAATGCAACTAAACAGGATTAGAGGACAATATTTGAGAGAAAAAAAAATAGACTCATAATAATTTTTTTCTTGTTTTTAGTTCCAAACAAAATGAGGATTGCAGATATTCACTAAATTAATTCTCTTTATATTAGGGTTTAATTAATCCAAAATGACAGTTGAGTCTGCTTTCCTAATGTTCCATCATAAATCATTTGCAAAGCTTCAGTTAACTTGAATTTAGATGCAATTATGCACTGCAAAACCGAAAACATTAATACAGAATTATCACTATGGAATAAATGTAATTCCATTACATTTCATTCCAAAAGCCTCCATGTGCAAGCCTTTAAAAATTGAAGGTTAATTTTTAAATCAATCCTTCTAAGTGTGAAATAATGCTATATTTTACCTTCACAGAAAAAAAAAAAAATACTGTAAATTAGGTAGAAATTTATTAACAATTAATATCCTAATAATTTTGGTTACTTCTGATGTACTAAGAGGTATATTCATCTTGTAAGCTCTGTCCATTTTTTACATGCTTAATTATCCAAAAGAACAATAATAATTACAGTCATGGTTGTATTTTTCATCAGCCAATGAGCTGCAACTGATCCTGATTTTCTCTGAATTGCTTGGAAATTCAACAGCTGAATTGTTTAGAAGAAAAGTTTTCTGAATTTGGATTATTTACCTATTGCTCAGAATGTATTATTCATGATGTGTACTTCACAAACTTAATTATATCATATTGTTTGTATACACTGAGCATTTGAACCATTTCAGAATGGGGAAAAATTAACAGTAAAATGCACAGACACACTTTGTCAGGAAATTTATATGGATTTTTATGAAATTTGTGAAGTTCTGGTCCTCTGCACAAATTTTCCATAGCATCAGCATTCTCAAACAATAAACACTATGGTTCAGGATTATAGTAAATTTCTCTTCTATTTAAGAACTAATTCTATTATTTACTGAGCTCTGCTATGCAATAATTAAGACCCAGCATTTTAAACACCTCTTACCAACCTTAAACATTTCTCCTGATCTTTGTACTTTGAAAGAAGAAGTTGCATTGTGCCATTTTGCTTTTATTTTTCTTTAAATGTTATATACTTCTAACACAAGACCATTTAAAACATGCTACCAGCAACAGTTTTCACATCTCTGTTCCTCCCTTTGCCTCAGAAGCTCTTATTCCAATATGAACAACAGAACAACAGCAGCTCATTAAACAGTTATTATACATTATGCAGCTACTAAGCATTAATAACCACCTTTTTTAGCTGAAAGTTTTTGCAAAGTTCTAGTTGTTAAAGGCCTACAAACAGTCTTCGTGGGATTTGTAGCAACATGAAATGAATGCCTAGAAAACAGATGTTAAGCCTTGGCGTGGTGAAGCTGGACGTAAGGAAGTAATTCCTACAAAATTTTTACCCTACAAAAAATTTCTTCAGGCAGCTGGTAGCCAGTGCGAGGCATAAGGTAATGAATTATGAATTGAAGGGATTTTCTTTATGTAAAAGTATCTGCAAATCCAGTGGGATAGCACACTGAATTCAGGACAGCACTCCAGATTTTAAACAAAGAGTTTTATTTTGCCATCATCCATGGTAATAAGAAATGATTTTGATTTATTTGTAGATAAAGGAAAAGATCACCTCATAGGCCCAGGGGATGCAGAAAATGTTCTTGGCTAAATACTGAAAATCAAAGCAAATCCATACTTCCAATTATTATCATTGTTGGGGACCAGCTTTATCAATCAGTAATTACTTGGAAAGAATTAAAGGCTATCCAGAACAGCAGTCATAGGGTATTCTGTCTCTCTCAAGTGTGAATATGGAACAGGGTTAATAATAAACAAGCGGTTTCATGCATAAACTGCACAAATAAATTTTCTGTCCTTTACAGCTCAAGATAAACATAGAAAAAGTAGCCAACAAAGAATGAAATGCCAAGTATGAACTTAGAACAGACTGTTTCCTTCTTGAGTGTTTTTCTGCAGCAAAAGCATCTCAGGATTGCGCTTGTGTGCAGAACTCGTGACATGCAAGAGTGAAATTTTCTGTCAAAGATCTCTTCTATTGAACTTAAGAAGTAATAGGAAACCAGCACCAGTTTGTGTTACAAAGACAGAACAAAATTTCATTACAAAACAAACCGCTCCAGTTGCTGGAGATTAATGGGATGCTTTTCCCCTGGCTTACTGTGTCTTGTACAATATATATCTCTGCATGTTTATTAAGCAGGGATGAGGGACTACATGCACAGAGAGTGCATTGCAGTGTTTAAACTTGAACATCACTGACTTGCTGAACAGTTATGACACTATGGCATGTTAGGAGCAAAGCTTAAATCTGTGGTCATTTAAGTCACTGTCAAGGTCTTCAAATGTGATTCAGCAAAAGCAGTTAAACAACTTGCAAAAATGTAAGATAGAACATACTGGACCTTTTCCTTCCATGCTCAGAAGACTCCTGGAAAAGGAAGCTGCTTTCCATCATGAAGCATAAAATAGACAACTTTGAGTGAAAAATAAGTAATTTTCAATATAACATGCTCAAAATGATTACTAGTGAGACAAGGTATTATTTATCCTGATGAGATTTTTAAAGATATAATATTTCTCTTCTAAAACTGTGTTAAGATACTGTCACCTACATTCTTCATTTGCTATTTTCGATCCCCTATTTTTAACAGAATATTTTCTATATATAGGAGGATTTAAGGCCATTTACTTCTTTTTAAATATTCTCAATAAAAATTATGCACAAGGTCACATTCCAAGGGCAGGTGCTCATTTCTCTCCATTCTTTTCTTTTCTCCAGTCCATACAAAAGAGATAAGAGCATATTGGTGAGAGGACTTACGCTTGACAGGTTCCATGATCTACTTTTTTCCAACCACACTGTTGCCTAATAGACAAGCTTTAAGCTCAAAGCACTCAGGGTGAATTTAGAAATAGATGATCTATTGGATCCTCCTAGATGACCCAGGCTGATAGCATGCAGCAGAGCAGCAACAGAGTGTATTGGTGAACATGTTCACTCATTTTCAGCACTGCCTGTGTCCTGTTTTTCCAGATTGTATGAAAGGTTGGACTTGATGATCTTAAAGGTCTTTTCCAACCTAGTTAATTCTACGATTCTAAAGTAAATTTCATGTGTTTAAGGATCCCAAAATTACTAGACCTCTCTTATAAATGTTGTATAATCTGTGAAATCTTGTGGCTAACTGTATTTGCAGGTAGCCACTGTGTAGTAAACCCAGTGACATATAAAGAAGCCACTGGGAAAGAACAAATAGCATTTTACATTTTGTCTCTAATAGCTTTGTTACTTTCATCTATATCACAAGCAGAAACATTCCACAAAAGATTTTCAAATAAATCCAAAACAACATAAAAAGGCATTTGTAAAAAAATACAAGTTTTTCAGAAATAATAATAAGTAAACTAAAGTAAACTATACCAAACTAAAGTAAACTAAAGTAAACTAATTCAGCATTAAAAATACATTTTCCAGGTTATCAAAGGTTCTATGTTGAAAGCTTAGTATCATTCACTCATGATTCTCTCGTATTCTCTTGAAGACGGTGGTCCTTATATACTGCTCAGTGGACAAAAAAATTATGACAAACACTCCATAAAACCAGCAATCTTCATTTAGTCTCACTAATCTATTAGCATTTTACAGGTAGAACCTCAAAATTTATATAAATACCAGTTAATTCACAAAAATGCATTTAAACAGAGAAAAAAATATCACAGTATTTTATAAGTGACTATATCACAGTAGAAAAAGGATAGGTTACTAGACCAGTGTTACAAAGCACTGGAGGCAAGAATATAATGAGAGTATAGGACACAAAAGCCACAATATTCTCTGACCACATGATTTTATTTCCTTCCATGGAGATTGTGCTGCTCTGAAAGGTACAAACATCCTCCGCAGTTCCCAAAAATGCTTAGGAGCACTCTGATTACAATCAAAAGGTTTTCTTGTCACCACCACTGCTAGCAATATTCCACAGAAACAGAATGTCACAGATCAAATATTTATCATAGATGTTTAAAGATAATACAGAACTGCCCTTCTCGACAGAACCAATCAAGCTCAGTACGTGATCCTTTGACTTAAGACAAACAGGATTTGGGGGGAATAACAGCATTTTCTGCAGTATCTTCAAGAAATTTGAGACAATCAGTTCATTTTTCCTGTCTTGATCCTGTCTGAATGTGGCAGTTCAGAATGGTTGATGGATTGATGTCCTCTGTGGACACTGTGTTTTAAAGTGCCTTTTTATGTTGCATGATTACATCTATTCATGGTGAAATGACACCATTTTACTTGGCCTGGTTTCCAAACATATTGCAGTGGCTTCCTTTTTCAGCTGCGCTTAGTAAGGAATATTTTCACAGGGACATGAAGACAGGCTGAGAAAGTTGGGGCTGTTCAGCCTGGAGAAGAGAAGGCTGCATGGAGACCTCATAGCAGCCTTC
>JBCJKH010032074.1:13074-27821 GCA_039877255.1 Loriculus beryllinus
CTAGGGCTATATCCCATGGAACCTTACTAAGCAGGTTCCTGAAGAGGCCAAAGTCTGCTCTCTTGAAGTCCAGGGCACAGTACAAGATTACACAGAATAGTCTCAATTCATCTGCTTTTAAACTGGATCAAAAATTGAGAGATGCTGCTTTATACATTTAAGAGGATTAATTTCAGTTAATAAAACTTTGGAACAACTTCAGAGCAAGTTATTAAATTGAAATTATTGAACATTTTTAGAAAAACTATAAAAAGCTTGTTAAAAATGCATGTGACCCTTTTTTCTTTCATGTAATTGAAGTATTATACAGTTAAACAGCTCATTTCAATGTATATAGAGCTGAATGGAGAAAACTTACAGTAATTCAAGCTCGTGATTACTCATCTATGTAAAATAATATATGAAATAAGATGATGAGAAAAATCAGAAAGGTCTACCTCCTATAGGTCCTGCAATCATGCGGCTGGTATAAGAAGCCAGAGAATGCATTTTTTCCATTCATATATGCAATAAAGCCATGTTACTTTCATGAAAATGAAACACTGAATATTAAAAAAATCCTGTGCATTTCTATTTGAAAATAATTTTTTTTTAAATATAATGAAAACAGAAAAAAGGAATGAATGAAATGCTAGAAAGAATGGTTATAAACAAGGCAAAGAGCAAAAATCCCTGAAAACACCTAATTAACAAAAGCCCATTTTTCTTTAGATTTCAGCATGGGGGGGGGGAAGGGGGTGTGTGTTTTGTTTGTTATAAAAAAAAATATAAGGGTAAATTCATATTATTTGTATATGTTCGTACATGTTCTGTAAGTATTTATAAATATTTCATATGTTCCATCATGGTATCAGTTCTCCAAACTAGGTTGTTCCTGGGTTTCAGAAGTTCTCACTGGGTTTTGTTCTTCAAATATAGCCTTATAGTTAATACTTAGAAATAAGAATTTTGCAATTTAAAAATGTATTTTACTAGTCTGGGTGTGCGTTTAAGGGAAAGCACATTGAACTTTACCTACTTAAGGCATAGAGTATAATGCCCTCTTTACTGCTGAAAACCTCATGCTGCTCTGGAACCCCCTGCCTTTGATAGTATATATGACTACTTGCATGAAAAACGCCTCCCAATCCAAACTTTATTTTATTGTGCCTCAACTACTTCTTGGCAAACTGGGAAAAAAAGCACAAGAAGTAAAAATTGGTTTTATCCATAATTTGCTTCATACCTCTAAAACCTTTTCACAACTTAAGCACACAATTGGCAGCCTTAATAAGAAAACTATTATTTTTTTAATTAATATACATGAACTCACAAGTTTTCACCAATACAAGAATCACATTTATGGCAAAAAAATTTGTTTTCATCCTCTGAGATGTAATGGATAAAATAAAGAACTCTATCTATTGAAGACAAGCATTTTCTCAAAGAAACAAACCAAGCAACTTTCAAATACACTGTTAGAGCAAAAGCACAGCAGACTTGTAATCCTGACCGACATCTTTTCTTCACTTGTCAAACGGCATCTATGTAATGTAGAAGCATTCAGAAGTTAAACTGAACAAAAAAAAAAAATCAACTATTTTTTGGATGTACCTTTGGAAATTGCAAACTTTATTCTTTTGGCTCATAAGAATAATTATTTGCAATATCAGATGGTTCAGCAATTTTTCCCATAAAGAATTCCTGAAATAACATGAATGATAAAATTAAGATCATATTCCACTGAACATGTGTACAGCTTTCTCCAAAACATTATCTCAACTAAGCCACTGTGATTCATGTGAGGTATGTTTTGGGGGAATACAACCAACAAAACAATGTAACAAAGCACCCACACTCCACCTCCTCCATGTTGCTTCACCATCTTTTTGTTATTTTCCACACGTCCTACTCATCTGAATTTGCTCATGCAGCGATACTTGGTTTTATCACTATAAACAAAACCTGAAATTCTTCTAAATAATGTTGAATAAAAAGCATAAATAAAATCAAAGGAGTTGCTCAACCAGCTCTTCATGTGTTGGTTGCTTTTTTGTTTGGTTTTTTTTTTTAATACATTTGTGGAATATCAAAACCCCAACATACCCTGAGGCAGGGAATAGTTGCACTTTTTAAATTACATTTACAAAATGTTATGACACACAAGACAGCTCCGAGAAAGATTCAATAACCTGGAACACAACAAATGTTGCTGATACTGTTATAAAGCCGAAACAATCCTGATCAATATACATCAGGGCTGTTAAAAAAGAAATAAACTCACCTGCTTTCCTTTTTATTTACTTACAGTTGAAGATATTTAATTTGGAGATAAAAACAAGGACCTCACTATATGCTTGTAAAAATCAGTAAATTGTATGATCAGCTATTTGCAGGTTATTAAGTAATACATATGTTACTGGTGAATCATTTAGAAATACAAAACTATTAGGTAGGTAGTCCACATAAAACACTGGCCTTTAAAAATGCGTCAGAGAGCCTTGATCATACAAAGGGAAAATGGAATTTTCTTCCAGTAAACAGATTAATTAATACGAGCTTTGTTAATCTGGCTAATGCATCACTGGATTAACTTGGATGCAAGTAATTGTATCTGCTTAACTTCAGAAGTTTTCAAGATTTATTCGGTGTATCACAGTTACATATTTCTATAATGCTTTGTTCTTTTAATTTTATTTACTTACTTCAGCTTCTGCTGAAACAAGTAATTAAAATGTAATGCAAAATACAAATGCAAGAAATCCAGTTGCTATTAGACCACTGCAACATACAATATCTGAAGACTTAATATGAAGCCTAAATAATTATCACAAAAGTTTTTCCTCCTGCTAACGAGGGAAAAATATATCAGATACAGGAGAGTTATCTGAACAAGAATAACATGAACAACAGTATGAAGGACACAAAACTGGAAGGTACAAGGCTCCGAGTTCCAGTCTTTATTTATTTGCAATTCTCTATACATTTTGTGTCATTTTTAGGGCTCACAAAGGAAAGGCTTGGTAGGTTGGCAGGGAGAAGTATTAGGAAGCCTCTAGATTTATATAGACAACTCAGGTGAAGACAAGTACATTCAGATCCCAAAGACAGGTGGTAAATAATGGAGGCAACAATTTTTTTGCTGTTATCTCTTTGTTTCACCTGATTAAAAATTGGAACAGACAACTGAAGATAATATAAAGAGAATAGAATATGAAAACAAAATTAAAATTAAAACTAATATGACCTCTTCTTTTGTTTTTTTTTCTGGTGATGGAGAACAGTTATTACCAAAAGTGAGGGGTAAGACAAAGACTAACATAGACTAGCATCTGTCAAGACTTGGATTTCGTTTTATCGTCTATATGCAAATAAGTCACAAGCTTTCTGCAGTTCAGATGCTGAATCACATCTAATACTGTCAGGGATTTGTTGTTTTATTCACGTGCATGTTCATCTTTCATTACCCAAGCTTCTCTGACAAAAGTGTTAGGACAACTTGAATTTCGTACTTGGATAACCACCAGTAAGTTACTCAGTGAATTTAATATGTCATACATAGATAAAAAAGAATTAACAAGCCAAAGTTAATATGAGGTTCTTTGAACAGCTCTCATGTCTTATTCCAACTACAAATTTCAAGATTCTCAGGAAACTATTTTCATAAAGAAAAGTTACATATAGGAGAAGGAATAGGTGTGAAAATGGCTATTTCAGATTCTGGTTTTGTTGTGTCCTTTTTATAAAGTTTACATAAAACAGATTTGATGTTAAGATCATTAAAGGGAGTTGATGGAGAAAGAAAGAAATAATAATTGATGAAGCTTTAAATGTTTATTTGCCATAAACTGCCTTGCAAAATACTGTTATGACAACTTTTCGTTCATCATTACTTTATTTAAACTACTTTGGCTCTTGCTCTGAAATATTAATTGAAATTAGGAGGTTTCCCCCACTTCCTACATATTTCACTCCATGATCTAAAAATGGTTCATCAGCAATTCTTCCATGCAGTGCAGAGTAATAGTCTGCTTAAAAAAAAAAAAAAAAAAATAAGAGAGGGAGAAGAAAAAGAGAGGGAACAGATGTGGAAAGACGTCAAAATAATAATTTGTCAAATGCAGACATTTGGCTGGAACACTTGTCACTTTTCACAAGAATGGATGAGTTTTTTGAGCTGGGAAGAGGGAAAAAAAAAGCAGGAAAAAGAAAGCTTAGAGAAGTAGCATATAAGTAATATCCACAGCAAGGGCAACACTTGGAACATGGACTTTGAACATTTAAGATCCACTTGCTGCAAAACTTAACAGGAGGTAGCTTTAACCTTGTTGTCCATACCCCAGTGAATGCTGACTGTCATGGTTTTTTTGGTCCAATGACTAAATACAGTAAAATGAAAAAAAAAAAAAAAAGCAGTTATGTCTTAACTAACTGGATCATTAGCTATTCTGTGGTGAATGCATGTACCCTTCAGCTCATCCCCAAATATTTAGTCCTACTGCAGAACAGAATGCATTCAGATATGTCCTATGGACAGGGAAATTACCACTCCCACCTCTTTCATTTTTACCACAGAGAATTTTTAACAAAGATGATCAAAGGACTGGGAATATAAATAAGGAAAGTCTGAGAGAACTGAGTTTGTTCAGCCTTGAGTAAAGAAGGCTCAAGGGAGACCTTGTCACCATGTTCCAGTACTTAAAGCATGGCTATAAAGAAGATGGAGATTCCCTCTTTACAAGGAGTCACATGGATAAAACATGGGGTAATGGGTACAAGTTACTTCTGGGGAGTTTTGAACTAGACACAAGCAGAAAATTTTTCAAATTAAAACAGTCAGCCATTGGAATAAGTTCCCTGGCGAAGTGGTGCATTCCCCAACTCTAGACGCTTGTAAAATTTGGCTGGACAGGGTGCTGGGACATCTAGCCTAGGTCATGCTTTGCCTAGAATGATAGGACCATATGATTCTTGAGGTCACTTCCAACCTGTTATTTTGTACTTTTGTAATTCTATAGCTTTTATTTTATAGAGTGGCATTAAAAATGCTACACACCATACAGTAAGCCACAAAAAAGCATTGCCTTTAAAGTGTATTCAGATTCCACTTAAGCATACATCCGACTTGTTAACATTTTAATTGCAAGAAATATTTGTAATTAAAATTATTGTAAAATAAACAGAATGACACTTTTCAACAAAAGTCAAAGCGTGATTCACCACACAATACGATTTTCCATAGCAACTGCTGAAAAAATATTATTACACATGCATACTCATATATACATGTACACTCATAAAAGGAAAGCTAATATGTTCCCTAATGATGCTGCCAAAAATCTAAGTCGTGTGCAGTGAAAATAAAATTTAAGAAGATTTGCTTAGATTGGATAGCTATTTTTTCTTTTGAGTGTGTGTGACATGGAGGGTTTGCAATTTTTTCTTCTGAAGGAAATGAAGAAATGCAATATTCATATCAAGAAAATGGTTGATACAGGAAAGTAACAAAAAAATCCCCAAGTGCAGACACTGGTTGCTTCCATTCTCGTAACTAATTTTTTTATTTTAGGCAAAAGTTAAGATTAGATTCTGTTGAAGAATATTGGAAAATGCTGGGAAGTATTTCAGCATATTAATTAAGTTTTACTTTGAAGTGTTATATAAACCAGGATTCTTCAGTTTAACAATACTACTGTGGACAGAGTTTTCTATAAACTCAGAATTGCCATAAAGAAAGTAAAAAGAGAGCAAGCATACAACAACAATGGCACCAAATGAAGCTGCGAGAGAGCAGATGTGAAAGAATCAGAATTCAGGGGTCAAGCTCTTTGCAACTGGACACTGCAGATGAATCAAGGTGTAAAAAGGCTGCAAAACTCATTTGACAGGCAAAAATTCTTAGTCAAATTGAATTAAAATATACTGCCTCGGACTCTGGAAGCCCCTAAACTGCCTGTCACTGGAAAATGACTTTCTGGAAAAAGTATCCCTTTCTGCCCACCCTATTCTTATTGTTCCTCAAATACCTGTTATTGAAGGATGGCAAACAGAGCTAGGTGGACCTTTGGTTTGAACAAGTAGAGTAATTTTAACGCTGTTACATGTAGCTGCCTTCATACTTTCCTTTAGATAACCATAATCAGTCTCAAAGAACCAAATGCCCAACACACACCACCTAGGAGAACAAGAACTGGACCAGGAAGCACTCAGACCATGCATGAGGAGTGATCATGCTCCCACAGTGTGCCAGCAGTGATTGTCCTTTGGTTGTTCATATGCTAATACATTTTCATGATCCATGGTGAACCTGTTCACAAGAGCTATTTGCTTTATAATAGCAAAAGTCAGCATTATTTTAGCAAAACCAACAAAGTCAGCTTGATAGAAATAATCAAATACAAATAAACTTGTGACAAAGCATACAAGTAACACTACTAAACCATGAGCTGTATATCACTGTGTGTACATACTGTTGGCCAACACACCGAACGAAAACCTGCCACAAACACTGAAAGGATCCAAACAGCCTGAAATGAGGTTTGGAGGAAGGTCTGCATAGATAGAGCTTTGCAGTTCTCCACAGATGGTCAACTGCAGATGTTTCTCTTCTCTCAGAAAACAGAACAAACAAAAATAAAACAAAATCATACTAAAATGACAAGACCCGATCAAATTGCTATAAAGTGAGGTGCTTGAAATACAGTAGTTTTAAAAAAGCAGATTTGATTTTAGTATTCTTTTAAACCACTTATTGCATGCTAGTAGAAATTTAGATGATTTATATAGCTTAGTATTAATACTCAAAAGCACTAAATATGCTCTACGACAGTTTGGTTTAAAGAGATGCACAGGTTCCAGAAAGTGAGGGTGCAAATTGTGGAACACATCCTAGAATAAAATAAACAGCAGAGGGAGGATGCAAATGCCTTCTAACAAAATCACCGTATTTTTAAACCAGCCTCATTCTTGGGTCCTTTACATACATATTTCATTTTTTCTCATTTGGTAGGAAAAATACAACAGTCTCTTATCAATTGTTCACATTTCTAGGCTCAATTTCCCTATGGCATACAGCTCATTATGAAATGTATTAACAATCTTTTTTTTCAAATATATCCTGCCCTTAAGTAAGGGGTTATTAGTGCCTTATAAATGTATACTGCTGTACCACCAGAAAACCTAGAATTTGAGGTGGGAGAAGAATTAACCATAAAGAAATACTAATTCTCTTTTTTCAACAGTAAGTTGCTGACACTTAAATGTTTATCCTCATTTCTTACAAATATGTGCTCACAGCTTTTTAAATAAATGTCATGACTGTGCTATGTCACCATGATAGAATTGTTCATCAGAAAAAAGAGGAACACAAGAAACTGGTAATATTTAAAGCTGGTAATATTTTTTTATTCTCTTAAGAGTCTGGCATCAAGCACTATTTGAATTTAAATATTACAGCTGTTCCTGTAAAGTTGCTATGGGCTGCATACACAGGCTGATATATTGCTGTAAGGTTTCGTGAATGAACTCTGGCACTTGTACAATTCACTCTGTCAGGACACTAAAATACTTTGGTGTCCATTAGAGGAAGTTTCAGGTGAAGTTTTGCAGCCAGGATAGCAGAGTACTCTAATATATCCCTGGAGATATAGGGCCATGGACATTACAGTGAACAGATACTCATACAAATTTCTTACTGGTACACAGAAGTAATTGCAGCTTTCACATTGCACTGGTTTTGATATGTGTCATTAGTATGTCTGTGGCTACTCTTCCTATTCTCAGACCTTCGTCTAGAAGCTGTGAGCAAGACCCAGCACCTTGTAACCTTGCAGTAAAATCTGGGATATGGCTCTCATGCTAAAGTGCCCCACATATCAAATACACTAGCCAGGTAGTTTGTCCTCTTTGGAGCAGCACCAACATTCATCCAGTGGTGAATGCAATGACCCAAGACCATTTTCTTAAAGCAAGGGTATCTAACTCCAGGAATAAATCTTATCAATGAGAAATATCAAAGCAGAAAGAAGTCTACATAGATGTTTCTTTACTGGGTGCAAGCAGTGCAATTGGAGAAATGACTGTAATAGACAAAGATTTCTTCAGGCCGGTCCTAATCTGAGCCACCCTGTCACTCACAGCAGTGACATGGGAGAAATGGATTTAACTGCTGAGCAGATTCTATCAATACCAGTTAAAAAAGCACAAGGAAAACAAAACAAAAACCACCAGAAAAACAAACCCCATGCCCCCTTGCTGTCAGTAACCCAAAGGAGAAAACCACTGCAAAAAATACCAGCTTTTCCCTTACTCTGTATAAACCATGGCATTACTATTTAATTTACTGTTACTATTTAATTCCCAATAGTGACCCAGGAATTTGAAATGAAAAAACAAGCACAATCTATTTTTAACTTATTAACAAGGAAACAAACTCTCCCCTCATTCTCCTCTTAAAGAAAACAAGCTGTGATCCTTTGTTTGACTGGCCTTTGGCTTTGGAGTAAAAATAACTAATCGCCATAGGTATTGGGAAAATCAGTTAATTTATTGCTAAACATATGAAAAACAACAGATAAAGGGAGCTCAAATGCTCTCTTGTTCTCTGAAATACTTTCCTACAGACAGAAGGAGGGAAATAGAAATAGCCTACTAGGAATACATACATAAATATTCTACTAATGGACAAAGGTAAGGAGAAGCATCTTCATTTTCTTCCCCCTAACCTGGTACCTCATCAAGATCACATTAATCACATGGCAACCTCCAATAATTACACACAAGACTGCATTAAAATTAATAATTTTCAAACGTATTTGCCACCAACATTTTTATTGTTCCCACCCAAGATATTTATACTCCCTGAAGCACAACATTTTCTAGATTATTACAAGTTTTAAGTATTTCCAAATATTGAAACAACTCCCTACCCCCCTCACACCCTGATCAAAATCTCTGTTTTGAGTAGAACAAAAGCATAATTTACAACATGAACTTCGCCATCTATTCAACTCCAGCATCTATTCAACTCTGATGCTAACAGCAGTGTGCTTTCAGATAGCTTGTCTGGAGGAACACACGTCAAATGCAGCATTTTGGCTTTTTATATGCAATGCAACACAGTCTGGCAAGGCTGCGGAAGCAATAGAACCAGATTAGACTGTTTACTGTCTCCCAGCAAAATCTAAAATTTTGAATGGAAACCAAAACTATCCTCAAAATAGAAACAGCACTACAGCTCTGGAGCCTGCCCTGCTGCTTACTCTTTGTCTCTGGGCCTTTGAGGCACCACACAGGAAACAGCCTCCCATGGGTCTGTCATAGCTTAATACAGCCCATGTCGGCAATGCAGAACAACAGCATTGTCAGCAAGACAAAAATGGAAAGAGAATGGCAGAAATGCAGGAGCTGAAGCTTCTGGCCCCTCCTGTCAGGCAGACCCCTGCCCCTGTGGCTAATGAAGAAGCTTTGAGCAGGGTGAGAAGAGGCTTGCGCTGGTGAGAGCTGCTCTGTGCCGAGGTCTGTGGAGACATTTAGTTCTGAACAGTCCAATCAGAGAAATTATCAAAAGCCTGCAGGGGCCAGAGACACCTATTCATCCCGTGCCTTTTCACTGATCTCTCTAAGGTACTGCTGATGTATTTTCTTCTGCTGCTCTCCATATGCACACAAACCACCTGTTAGCCATCTCCTCTCACCAGCAATTCATTACAGAGCTTTGCTGGCCCTCTGCCTTAAATAAAGAAACAGCTCATCCCACACTATGCTATGTATTTTAAAAGTTGTTTGAGCCAGCAAGCAATGGTATTTTGCAGAGCATAAGTAAGAGCAAAGCAGCTATGGCATCGACACAGGAGATACTACAGGTGATCCTCCCTTCATTGAACTCTGTATACTGCAATGCCACCCTTGCCAAACCACTGAACTTGTGTGCTTATCCCCAGCGGATATCTTCTGGAATTCTAGCGTCCATAATCCACACATGCTACAGCCCAGCATAAAGTGGTTGAGGAATTTTTGGTAATCTACTGCTCTAGGATTAGCTAAAGGCCCTTCCAGCTAAGAAAAAGACTGGTAAGCATCTTTGTCTTTCAGTTAAAAATATTAAAATGGGAATTTCAGAGGACAGTTAGTTGAGATCCTATTACAGAGCAAGATGTCTCATCCTTGTTTCTAAAAATATCTAGCAGCACTTTAAAAAATAGGCAATGATTGCAGAATAAAGAACAAGTACTCATTTTTTTTTTTTAAATCACCTCCATGTATCTGGTACAATTAACACACAATTAACTCTTGAATGGAGTAGAAAGAGGGGAAAAAAGATTGAAAGATACATTGAGAAATTTCTGGGAGAGAAGCAAGAGAATGAAACAAAAAGCATCCCTGTACTAAATAGAAAACCTGAATTTAGCTAGCAATCATGCTGTGTCAATAAACATGGTTTAAATGCTGCTTCGGTCCATTCCACATATTGTACTTACAAAATGTGGGACAAGTACAGCGCTGTGAAAAAAGGTGAGTTGGGAATGACCGTGGACACCACTGTGCTCAAATTTGCACACTTTTTTTTAATATTTTTTTTTTTTACATAAGCTATCATAGCGCATGTTTTCAGGTGAATTCAGAGGAAACGACAACCAATTACTCGGGATGTTTAAATGATACAAAGACCATTCCACGTTACAGGAAGAACTCTTCACAGTGAAGAAAGAAAACAGTAGTAGTACTGCTAGCACTGCTGGTAGGCTTGTTATCTAAAGACTGTGTAATCGTGGTGAGCTGTCATATTAGCTACATCCTCCTTCCCTTGGACAGGCAGGCTTGTGTCATTCCAAGTTCTTTGGGAGGCTACTGACTGTGGTTTAGGGAATGTCCTCCAAAGCATTCCTGAGCAATGAATTAATTTAATGCAGCCATCTGTATTTAGTTCCTTCATTGTTGTTTCATTGTTAATTTTGTGTATAATATCCTTAAGAACCATTCTTTGGTTACTTAAAAAGTAACTACGACTCTGAAAATAATGCTGCTTTTATTTGCCTTATTCAGTTATTATGTAGTGAAAATAAGTTAGTTTCTGTAAGAAAGACTTAGTTATCAGCATAATTATAATATTTATTATTCTTCCACCTTTTTTTTTTTTTTTCAACCAGTGTTTTAATAAGTGATTTTTATTTCTGATTGCTAACATATTTGATTCTTGTTTCACAGTGGTTATGCATACAAAATTTTGTTTCTAGATTTTGGCATGAAGAAACTTAAAATCTGATCATCCCATACAGGCAGGAGGGAGAAGTAGTAGGACTGTCTCTACTTAATGCAACAAAAGCAGCCAGGGCATGGAGCAGAACAAGAATTAGCCAACCAGCAAGCCTTGGTATACTACATTTTTAGACTGGATAAATGTGAGCAAATATTTCTGAAAACTTAATCCCAATGAGAGCCAAGCACTGAGGGGAAAAACAAAAGCATCTCATAAAGGTACTGGCAGCTTTATAAATTATGAACCATCCTTTTAATGTTTTTGTGGTGTGATTTGAAGAGTTCTTATTACTTCACAAGAAATCGGGGGAACAATGTTCCTGTCTCCACCAACATAATTATTAAACTGAGATATACCCGCTTTCAAAGGCATTGGTGAGCAGTCTCTTTCTGTCTCTCAAAAATGCTGGTAAAAACTAAGAGGCCATAAGGTCTTCTAATCTACATGCTTTTGTAAAAGAGAGAAGAGTGGAGCGTAAGTGTGCAAGTCAGCTCTGACTGTAAGCTTTCCATAGAGTATTAATTGGGGTGATAGGGCAGAGTTTTGCAAAAACATCTGAATTTAACTTCATTGAAATGAACAGTCCCACTCAAATCCAAACTTTATGAGAAAGCCTCACATACCAGTACCTTCATACTTGGAGATTATTAGCACAAGGTATGGTATGGGAGAAAGGTGTTTAAGACATTTACATAAATAAAATTCAAGAATAGCATCCCTGCTTCTAGAAGCATTCATTACAGGCTGCTGAAAATGAGTCTGTTACCACAGTAACCAGGCTAATATTGGCTTTCTAGCTTGCAGGCATTAAATCCCTTAAATGCAGGTGTAAAGAATGAATTCACAGTTTTGTAGCAGGTGAGTTATCTCTGCCAGAAACGTCAGAAGACAAAAAAAGATGTTACAAATTTTTATGGCAAAGAGATAGTGAATCACGTACCCAAGTTTTCTTGGTGGAGAAGCTTGTGATAGTAATGAAAGTTAAACTGGATGGAGTACAAGCTTTAATTACACAATCTCATTATTTTTACTCAGAAATAATGGGCACTATTTGGAGAGTTATTCTGGTGACACTCAAGGTGAACTAGAATTCATTTCACTTCCTTTCAAGTGTAGGAATCACAGGCAAAATATAGATTATTTTTGGTCAAGTGAGCAGGTGAGGTCCTGAATACAAATAAGCAGTAAACCTATTTAGACAGAGCATTCTTCCCATGGTTGTTTTCCCAAGGGAAAAAGCCCTAAGGCTTATAAAAACCTATTAATACTCTGAGGGACCTGTACTATATTAACTTTTCTTATCAAACAGGTGGTACAAATAGGTAATATTTAGATGTGGGGTGTAAATGTCTAATTTTTCCTAACTTAATGACTAGTACTGAGTTCCTGGAGAACATTCACTGCTAACTCTTCCTGGAATTATTTTCAAGGCACTCATTTTAACAGGTTGGTGTTGTTTGGTTTGGTTTTTTTGGTTTTTTTTTTCTGTGATACATATACTGTTCTTTTGTCTTGTGTGTTAATGGCAGCCTAAAAAGGAAATACAAACTAGAAGTTTTACAAATCATAGAAAGAATCTACCTATTCCAAAGAATTTCTTGATTTAATGTTCAAGATGTATGTTCATACAGCAACCAAGTCTACTAACTGTATATCTTCTAGCACCATCTCAGGAGAAACCTTTGCAAGTTGTTTGGGGAACAGAAGCCAAAAGATACTTGTCTTTGCCTCAGGGGCTGTGGATGACACCAGGATGACCTAACCTCTCAAAGGGGCTGTGTTCAAGATGAGGTTCATGAGTCACTTCTTTCTCTCACACTCTGACTAATTCAAGGATTTACAAAAAGCACAACAGAGGTAGGCAGCCAGCTGGGAAAAGCCACCCTCAGTGCAGCTGGGGCAGGCTCAGTCAGCTTAGAAGAGTTTCCTGCCTCTTTTTGTCCACAGACTCACTCAAGAAGCTCCAGGTTGTAAGGCCCCCGCTTCAGGGTAGCCAAGATGACATTTCCCAATTTATCTGCTATTTTGTCAAAATTATTTCACCTGAGTTTGCAAAATATTAAAAATAAATAATAAATGTATGAGGAGGTAGATAACTGTGCTTGCATTGCCATGGGCACAGACATTTTACTTAGTAATTCACCTAAGTGATTTAATAAATCTTTCCCCTCTGAAGTTTGACTGTCAGGGATGACATTTCAGATTCAAGAAATCTCTGAAGCTGCTGATTTTTATTTTTATTTTTTTTTCTTTTCAAATGAGCGAAGGATAAACACAGCTGATTCTCACAACACAAATGTTGTTAACAATGTTCTCACTTTCACTGGTTTCATTCCTAGTGCTCCTCTTCAGGACCATGATTTTTCTAAGTACCTATGCTGTTCCACAGGGATTTTCTAAATTAAATGTAAGAACTTTTCAATATAAAAGTTATTTAGAATACCAAAAATTTCAATAACAGACAGATTACTGAAGCATGACAGTATTCTGAAATCTATTTTTGCCTTTCTCATATGATAGTAACACCTTGAAAACTAAACAGCATGACAGAGTAAAGTCACTGTCTTACCAATCAACACAGATCAGACAGACCTTTCTAAATACTGCCAGCTGGCGTACTATAAACAAGAATCTATACAAACGTTTTATTATGCAGTACCTAAGCATGCATACTATGGCTGCTTAATAAAAATACTCTTGAGATGGTGGCTTGATGCATGGGAAAAAGGAACTCAACATGGCAACATTCAGCAGGAGACGCTTATAAAATTTGTTTTTCCACAGTAATCTGGTTTACAATTTTCAGAAAAATTCACATAGAGCATCCTACAAAATGAGTGTGTCTCAACCTGCTTGTAAGTCATATAAACTATGCTTGCATTTTATTACCTCACTTTCAGTCTTACACCAGTAAACTTAAAAAGCTCTAGTGAATAATTTATTCTCCTGGAACCTAAGTGGTGGTTCAGCATGGGATAGAACCCCGAGATTCAAGCACTTGATGTCACTTTTTTGATCTTGTATTTGCTTCTAAATAATTGAAGGATGTTCTCTGTATTGCTTTTCCTCCATTCACAGACAAATAATTTGTGCCAGACACCAAGGATGTTAAGTTTCCCTTTGACAAAGCACATCCAAATGTGAATTCTTGCAGTTTGCGATGAAAGGTAAGTCAACTGAACAGGGATTTTGGCCCAGAGAAGAAACTCTTGAATAAATCTTCACTTAAGGTATCTGTTTTACTTCATATCTAATAGGAAATGTTGACTACAATACAAAGAATTTTAAACTCAAATTAAGAAATGATTTCCACAAAATCTCTAATAGCTAATATCAGTTAGATAATATCAATATTATCAAACATAATATTGAAATGTTATGCCTTTAAGTAAAAACATTCACATTTTTCCCTTTAGTTTCAAATTGATATAAAATGTAAGCCAGCACCTTCCAGCTTTCAAACATGCTGATTAAAGGAAGAAAGACGCAAAATTTTTAAAACTTCAGAGAT
>JBCJKH010032076.1:0-20751 GCA_039877255.1 Loriculus beryllinus
TATCCACTGGAGTGGAAGAAGGAAACTATCATTAAAAAGGATTTTGTGTAACTTTTGGGGGGGGTTTTTTGTTTGTTTTTTTTTGTTTGGTTTGTTTTTTTTTTTTTTTTTTTTTTTGAAGAGAGAAGCTGCAAGACAGTTTCAAGTTCAAGTGCATTAAGGTTCATGAGGGCTAGGTCATTTGAGAAGCTCTCATTCCCTCTGGGAAGATTCTGCCTGCCCTCCCACACATTTCTGTTTCCCTCTCTCATCATGTCACATCCATAGCTATCAAGCCCTGAGCAGCAAGAGCTGAACAGGTGAACATGATTCAGAGTCCATCTTAATTCTCTTTAGAAATATTTATCAGGTGATTTCAAAATGCTTTTGATTAATTATTATGCCAGACAAAAAGTCAAAAGCCTCCTTCAGCACTTATAAATGCATTCCTTGCCCTGTTTTCAAACTGTAGACATTAATATCACAGATAACTTTACTTCAGAAAGATGATTTTGCAGATTCAGAGATTGCTGTAAATCTTCATTATGCTCCCCCAACCAAAGAAAGTTTGCAATATGTACATTGCTGAACACCTCAGCCAAATACCATTTGGCCATGTTCCTGGAGAGAGGGGCAGAGTACTCATACACAGATCCCCACTGCCACTAGGATCAGGCCTAAAATATACTATTTTAGCGCATGAGCACATTGGAAAGGAAAGGTGGGGAGGACATACAAACATCCTAGGTCACTGTTCCTTTTTCTTTCAACAGATAAGCATACAGAACTGCATAGACAGCAAGCCAGAAAGCTCATACATAACCTTGTTCAGAAACTGGCAAATAAGATTCCTTTCTAACCTTAATTATTACTTTATAATAATATAATAATAATTTCTTTGAGGAGAAAGTATTGTGGAGAGCTAGCATTGAGGAAAGAGAGCACCAAATATGTTGAAGTACCTATATTAATGTGAAGACAGGATGACATATCTTAAGTTCATCTATTCTCTTTCAAATATTCTGCATGCATACTCCCTCCATCTTCAATTTCCTTTGAGAGCACAGCCACAGCAAGTATTGCACTATCAATTATTTGTTAAAATCCTTGGCTTCTTCTGCCCTTGTTTCTGACTATCAACATGAATATATCTAGTCAAGATTAATGGGTACATCACTGATTCAAACAAGTGCTTCTTTGATTGATAAGCATCTTAAATGGCCTTCACTGCCTACTTACTTTGATTTACATTAAATGCCTGAACTACTCACTAATGTCACAGCCACTTTGACGTAGGTATTAGCCAGTATCTAAGAAAATACTGTCCCTCCCCTAGGAGTTTCATAATTGAAATACCCATGAATAGTAGAGCTACAAAGAGGTGAACAAGCCTGCTTGTGATCACAGAGCAGGCTACTAGCCAGGTACCGAACATAATCTGTATTTCCTGCCTCTCAAGAGAGATGGTGGCATCTTGCCACATTGCTGCAAACTCTGCAACAGCATTCACCTATACTGCTAGTGATTCAGGTTCACCTAGTGAAGCTGGCTTTCTCCCCTTCATATGAGAAGCTGGAGATCTATTAAATACTCTTACACTATTTCTTTCTCCCTCCCTCTCACTGGTTCACATTATTCCTCAAGAAGGGTTCTGCAACTAGCAAAACAAAACAAAGAAAACCCTATCACTACACAGAAAAAGTGTATGCAGAGAGATTTGAGGAAACCTTTTTAAACGCTATATCTTACCAATCCAGGTATTTAACTATTTAACTTTGGGTTCTTTAAGTGTTCTGTCTCTAAATTAAGGTTCTTATTGACAGAAAATGTTTGGCTTTTTCTCCCTTAAAATAAATTCTGAGGAAAGCCTGCATACTCCTCCGGCAAACTGCTGATTTAGAGAGTAACAAGAGGATAATAATAACCTGACACCATCATCTCTGAAGAAAAACAATAAAAAAAGAAGTAGCTCTATTCCCCAAGACACCAATGTGTATAGTGTGGCTAGTCTCCTCTTTTCACCCCTGTAATCACTGCCCTTCTCAGCAGAGCCAAGGACATGAATTTTTACTAAGCACATTTCAAAAGGCCCTTGGATGTCCTACCCTCCTGAAGGGTAGCAGCTCCCTGCACACAGGAAATTTCTGCCAAAGCTCAGTTCCAGCAATAAGTTCATGTGTCATTTATATGCCTGCACAAGGACCTAGCTCTTTTTTAGCCCTAAGGGAGCACCTTATTGCTTTCTTCTTCCCTTCCACTGCTGGCATCCTAACCTGCCATATTAGACTCATATAATACCTGGCTACTTTCATTTGCAGCAGTAATACTTTGATGTATGTTATAACACATGCAGTTGAACAGAACTAGACAGAAGTATACCTTTGCTATAACATCATAGACTTCCATAGACCAAAACACTGTGTATGCAAACAGTGGAAAGCACCAAGAGAATTCAGGCACACCTTTATCTCAAACAGGATCTGTTTTGTAGTGTAGCTGTGGCATAAGTTTGAGGGTAAGATTTCTTACCCTGTTTAATTTCAGGAATTAGCCAGCTATAAGGAATTTTATATACTGGGAAAATCTAGCTGAATATTGGACCACATGAAAGCATCTGCTTAATAACAGCAAAGGCCACGTTTTGCTGTTAGTAGTTCAGATACTCAGTGCAGAAGAACAGAAACATCAGAAGCTACATTTAAATTGCCCTCCAGAGAATACTCCCAAACTTGTTATTTAGCAACAGCATAACTGTGACAGATACACAAAGCATGCTCCATATTACAGTATTACATGAGCTAATGGAAATTATTTGCAGGAGTGATGGTGGAACTGCTTGTTCCATTGACACAGTCTTTGTCACCATGGGTTCCAAATGATGCAACTTGCATTTAAAAAAAACAATTAAAACCATAGCGAGCACTACATACACAGGGACCACTATGGCAGGGTTTTAATGACTACACTGAGAATCAGGAAATACTTTGGTAGGGACAAATCTGGGAGAGAATGGAGGGAGAGTTTTAAATTATATGCAGACACTTTTCAGGGATGCAGACCTTTTCAAAGCACATTTCTAGCCTTCCATTATCAAAAACCTTTTAAAATATTCTGACATTATTAGATCAAGCATTTTCCTACAAAGCCCAGCGAATGAGGTATGGCATTTCAGCTGCCTGAAAGACATGACTATGGAGTGAAGCCTAGGGGAGGAGAAGAGACTTTAAGCTTCACTGACATATACTCCATATAAAAGGGATGCTAGGCAGACTTTTTGGGTCAGTGGTAATCAGCAGGAACATTAAAGCCTAGCTGTACTGTAACTGTGGAAAAAAAGTCTCTTTTATTCTCTAATAGCAAAAGGAGCCACAATGGCTGTGGTAAGTAGCTAAGTCACTTACTCTCCAGCCCTGTCCTACTGAAGCCAACAGTGCTACAGCAACTACACCAGTGAATGAAGTCAGCCTGTCAGAGCCCCAAGACACCAGCATGCTCCTAAGCTGCACAGGTACACTCTGGTTTTGTACCACCTAGTTAGGAGACATCTTAAGCAGAGATGGATCTAATGACAAACTTTTCTTCTCACCAAAAGCATGACAGTGAGCATAAAAAGGCACTGATCATCAGTATTGAACAAATATGCCATCAGTCCACTGACTCACTCACTAAGGAAAGGTGTTGCATTCATAAGGTGCTTGCTGTTGCTAAAACCAGCTGGCAAGAGGCTCGCATCCCCCTGCTTGGGTTTGTACTCTTTTCTCTTTGCTCTGTTTGAAATACTTCAGCTGTTAAAAGCAAGACTGTCTTGTGTACTGTCAAGCCTTTCAAATCCCAGATTTTATTTCCCATTAAAACAGCACAATGATAAGAAGCAGGATCTTATTTTACCTCAACAGAGATTTTCCCTCAAATTAGTAATTCGTGCTATGAGCAATTAAAGAAACTGAAATCAATATATAGCACTTGGATAGATACTGCATTTCAGTACATGCAAATAGGTTCCACTGCTAGATGTTCTACTGTTTGAACAGGATTTCAACTACCTTATGATTAATTGGCGATCTTACTTGGATGACATAGGTCCCTTTCCCAGATTTAAAACATGCAACTTTAAAATGAGCTTCATTCCTTCAAAGTAGATCCCAAATAACTAGACAGAGCCTCTTCAGAGATTGTTCCTTGGTGTAGCTGGCTTAAAGAAGGTTTATATCTCTGTGAAATTCTCATTAAGAAATAAAATCAGAACTTCTCCTTTCAGCAACAGACACATCTTTGAAAAGAGTGTGGATACACCTTCCTCCTTCATAGCCTCCTCTGGTGCCTGTCTACCTTATCACTCATGGCTACCATAGTCAAGGCAACTTTGATTTTAAAGATTATTGACAGCAATAGTCTCAGGAAGAGAACCAGGAGTAAACTCCATGAAGTTTCCTCCCTTGCAAAAAATCCATTTAACTGTCTATCACATGGTGAGGATTTGCATCCACTTAGTACCCAAACAACCCAGCACTAAACCCCGAAATACCTTGCAAGACCACCAAGTCTCCCCCAAAAGCCATGTGACAGGATAATGATGAAGGTGTGGATATTTGCCTGCTTGTCTCACAGTCTTCATGATGGGCAGAGCTACTTTAAGGAGGGAAGCAAGGAAACAGTCACCTGGCACATAGCGTGTGGGGAAACATCCAGGCAGATACACACAGCTAAGGAATGCAGGAATGCAGTAAATAATTCAATATGAAAAACAGAGGCCTGGGATTTAGCATGTACCTGGAACTCCCACAACTCAAACTCTAATAGCACAGGCTCAAAATACAGAAAAGCGTAATTGAAAATAACAGGAATGAAATCCAATGATTTCCCGCAATGAAAACATCCCCTAACTTTTAAGGAATGATAAAATGACCTATATGCAGTGCAGTTAATTAACACCTTTCCTTTCCTCTGTTCTTGGAGCCAGAAAGCCTGTACATTAACACAAAAACATTACAGGTCTCATTTTCTGTGTATTGTGAGCATTGCTATGGAAGACTGAATTCATCATTCCATTCTGGAAGTATTCTGTGTTTTGGGAACCTATCAGCTGGCATTTGTCACCTGTCAGGACCAAGGTGTCAAGCATATCATGCTGCTTCTTGGGCAAGTAAAGAGAATCTTGCTGGCATAGAAGCAAATGAGCAGCTTTCCCAGGAGCATTTTCACAGGACACTAGCTCAATATTTAAAAAAATAAATAAAAATAAGGCAAGGATTATGTATGATGAACAGCTGGAGAATGTTAAACATATTTTACTTTAGGTTTGGCAGGGTTTAGTAAATCATGATTTAATCACACTCCCAGGCCATCACTGTTAAGCCAACTCTGGAAATGCTCAGTAAGACATAAAGAAAGGATAAACAGAAGAATGGAAAAGACATTTTACCAGGAAGGACACAGTCATTTATTATTTAGCTTTGGAGGGAAACAAATGTGAAGAAGTGTCAGAAAAGAGACATAAGAAAAGATTTTAAAGAACACCATGTCAACTTCCTCCCTTAATCATGTGCATGCTTCAGCTGCAAACTTGGCTTGGACCTCTCAGTGGGTGTCACCATGCCACACGCATGCAGGCATACACACACAGCACTGTAGGCTACAGAGTGCTTTAATGTGAACTGCCCATTCTTGTCTGCAATAAGACTTCCATGTCAGAAAACACTGCCAGCTTTTTCAATCAACTGCAGTGCATAAGCACAGATAAATTAAAATTAGTTCCATGCAAGTTTTGATGAATACTGTCATATGTTTTACTGAAGATTAAGGGACAAGTCACTGAAAGCTGTGAAACTGACTCAGTGACATAAGGTTTAGCTGTCTAAGCACTGCATTTACCTTATTCAAGCAATTTTAATAGTTGTTATAACTAAGCCAATGCTCTGATTTATTCTTTATTAATGCCACTTGCTCATTTTTTGTGGTTTGATTATGTCCTAGAAGACAGATTTATAGGTTCTAGGCCAAATTCAGAAGCAAGGCTTGTAAAACTCATCTAGATTATACTTGAGTAAATTATATTCTGCAAGATCTTCCTAATTCCAAAAGAAATGGGAAATCAAAATGTTAAACTAGAGGTTGAAGTGAATGTGACGCACTGCACAAGCCCCACCATCTTCTGCCCTCCTATTAAATTGCTTGAGCGAACCAGAGAATACAAGATCCACACAAGGTCCAACCAATAATCTGCTCAGCATCATCTCCAGTCCTTTAACCAGGTTTCTAGAATAGAGGACATACTACTACATGGGAGCGCAAGACAGCATAGAAGCTTGCTCCATTCACTCCACACGCATCTAATGTGGCACACCTCCCAAAAAATGAACAACAGCACCAGCAGTTAACCAAGGCAGTATACAAGAACATGCCATGACTTTTCTCCAGAGCACCTCATTTCCAGTAATGTCCCTCTCTGAGATTTCCTGGAGTAGAGTAAATGCTCCTGTATTTATCAGCACTCAGTAGATCTACCTTCCATTAGTGGATCCAATTGCTTTAGATACCATGTATCTTTTTTGTATCCCAAAAGTTCAGGTGAGGACCCCTTTAGTTTCTCAGGACCCACCTCACGTAATTTTGAACTTAATAATCTGTTGATGTGTTTATGTCCCAAGCATCTCTCTTCTGTACCAAATTCTTCTGGATTCTTTCGTGACAAACTATAGTAAATGAGGGTTCCAGTCAGCTGCTTAATAGTGTAAATTTTACATGGCTTTAAGTTTACATTTCCTCCTTAAATATCCCTTTTAGCATTAGCTTATGAGGAAATAGCATAAAAATTACAAATTAATTTTCAGAATCCTTTTTTTCACATACCTATGTCTGATTTTTCTCCCTGTGGTCTAAACATTTTAAAACTTTGTTGTTTCCTATTTTTTGTGTCTCAGGCTTTATAAGAACTTCACAAAACTTTTGGAGTTTTCAGTAATGAAATTTCCACTCTACTTGTTCAATTGTCTTTTCATTCTTTGTAAAATCTGCTATTTATCTGAAGGAAGAAAACCTTACCTAGTGTCTTTTCATTCTTTCCTTTGCCTTGAAACAAACTCTTCTCCTTTGCTTAATCACATGGATGTTATAATTAAGAATAAAGCTATACAAAATTTTATGATACTGAGAAGTTTGCCAAGCGTTCTGTTTTAAAGAACAGTGTGACATGAAGTGAAAACCAACACAGTGTGACAGGAAGTTCTTAACCAACACAGTGAAAGCTCCAAGCAAGAAGTTCTTACCAACACAGTGAAAACTCCTAGCAAGAAGCTAAATCATCTTCAATTAGTTTTAGAAAACATTCATGCACAGCTGCTTGATTGCTGTGAATGGTTTGCCCTGAGAGATAATTCTAAAAATCCAAAGAAGTGAAAGCTTGAGGGCTTTCTTACCTACATGTGAATGACATTTTTTCAAGCTCACTCTTATTGAACATCTTGACTTCACAACTTCTAAAGCGAGATACCACAGTTGGCAGAAGGCAAGGAAGCCACTCAAAGAGGTCCACGCAAGCACAATCCATTGTTAATGGTGACTGCCGATGGGCCATGCTTTGAAATTTGGATGCTTGAGACTTAAATATAAGGAGCTCACCAGTCAGTTGTGATTGACTTGCACATCAGCAGTGTAATAAAAATGGCACATTTGCAGAATATTATTTCTTTTGCTCCATGGAAATGCAGGTTTCTAAAAATGAACAATCAAATGAAGAATTTTAACACACACTAAATTTTTCCTGTCTTGAGATTACTTTTCCTGAGTCAGATTCCTGCACTGGCTGGGATTCTGGAAGGAAGGTATTAAAGACTGTGGTGAAAGTTAATCATTTCCACTTAAGCACATTTTAAAGGGTGCTGCCAGCCACTAAGATATAGGACAATACATACTACCTTTTCAAAAGGGAAAACTAGGGAAAAAAAAAAACAAAGAAAGGGAAAGACAGAAATAGCAGCCACCCTATTAATCACATTTTGGACAGCGGTGGCAACCAGATTGAAACACAAACAGTCTTCATACAGATTCAAATCAGTTTTTCACTTCAAAACCTATACTTCAGAAATCAGTGTGCTTACATATTGTCAGGACCTAAATATGATGCTTCCTGCCATTGTGAGCACTAAGCAAATGCCTTCAATTCAGATACGTAAGCCGAGACTGCATGTACTGAAGCCTTTCCTCCTTTGGCTTGTGGTGGCTGCAGGAGTACCAGGACAAGAAAAATTACTTCAAAAGGCAGCTATATTCCCACTCTATACAAAGCTGGGTATCAGAAGCCCACACCACCCAGTGGTAACAATGATACTTGTGGGACCACTCCTTAAATCCTTCAATGTTTGCAACAGCCAAAACAGTGTCTCTGCTAAAATTAACGGCAAAACCCTTGTGGAAGCCAAGGAGTCCAGGCATCATGGGGGATGGCTGTTGGGAGCCAAGACAACGGTGCCATCACTTCAGCCACCACAGAAACAGTGAGAGATATCACACACATACACAAAAAAATAACAAAAAGCAACAAAAAAGAAAAAAAAAAAACACAACAACAAACAACAAAACAATCCACAAAAAAAAAAAGCAACACAAAAGGGGGAGTTTGCTGTGAGGTCATAAGAGAACAGAAAACTCCTTAAGAGAGTGATAAATATAATTTGCAGCTTTTATCTAAGCATCAGTTCAAAGTATTTCCTCCTTTTCTAATTAAAATAGGGATTTGAGTGCCAGAACAATGATCTCTAGTCAAAGACGCTCACAAACGGAGGGATCACACCAACTCATTTCCTACTCGAACAATGAAATCAAACCAAGGTTTGGGAGATCAGCATTTGTTGCTATTATTTGAGCTGGCACCACACGCGCTCTGCAGTACTTTGATGTGGCTGCCTTAGGCAACTCATAACAGGAGTAATAATGTTGTAAAATATAAACAATCCCAGTTAGCAGTTTGGGAAAGGAAAAGGAAAAAAAAACCCAAACCCCAAAACACAGCCCCTGCTTCTGCAACAAGAACCAGCCACACTGCCTTCTCCACTTGAGTGAATCGGTAAAATCAACCCCAAAATCTTAATAGTGCCACATCTGTGCTCCTGAATATGATGGAAGAGAAGACCGGTACTAGCAAGAGATCCTGAGCCAGACACTGTGGACCTGGGGCAGCCCCAGCCACGGAGCACATGTCCCTGGGGATGGAGACAGGTTGAGGTCAGGCTAGGATGTGGGTTCATTGGGAGCTCAGTAAGGTCTATGGCTGGGCAGGGCAGGGCTGTGGGGAGCTGGAGACTGGCCCTGCTGTAGCATTACTGAGCAGAGGATGATATGAGGTCTGGGACCATGGACAGGGTGGGTGAACCCCAGGAGACTGGGAAAGGACAGGCAGGGCTGGGGATGCCCTCATGGCCAAGATGCTGGGGCTGTGCATATCAAACCCAAGACAAATACTGTCATACTCCAGAGTTACCCCCAATGTCCCCCTGACTGGCAGTTAAAGGTCCCTCCTAATGACATGGAGGGTTTTAAAACTTTACATTGCCAATGGAAGCCATATCCTGAAACAAATTTAAACGCTGAGAAAACAATGTACACATTCCCATGAACCCCTGACACAGAAATTATTTTTAAACTAATTTACTGCTTTTCAAGTGTATATCGCAATGAAAGTGAAAAAAGTGGGCACTGGAAGGAGCAACAGAGCATACTTAATGGCAGACAAACCTACACATCCTATGCAGTATGACCAGTCAGCCATACATCCTTTTAAACATGAACAGCAGAACAGACATGCTGACCACTTAAGAGTACCACTATTTCCCTGATTCTGCACCAGTTCCCTTTTTCCTCCTATCTTCCTCACATTTCTTTCTTCCATTTCCATCCTGATCCAGTGCCTTTTGAAATCAGAGGCCTCCTGCCACTGCTTTTAATGGCCTTCAGTTGAACACAACAGCACTGAAGACCCTACCATTAGAAGCAAACCCCATCAAGTAAGGAATTTCTGACACGATGTGTGAGACGCATAGAAAGACATGGCTAGCAATGGTTGGAGGCAGGGTCCGCCATAGTTGAGTTGAACCAGAAGGTGGAACAGAATGACTAATATCACAGAAACCACCATTAAGCAAGGGAAGACATAGCCTAGTTTTGAGATAGGATGGTAAAACTGACTGTTTCAATAACTGCAGTTCTGCCAGAGATGAAGAAAAAATGTCACAAAAGTCGAATGAAGTTAATGTCAATGCTAAGAAGCAGTTCCAATGCTTTGTAACTAAATCCAAAGCAGTTATTGTTCTTTTACTATCAGTTGCTACGCTAAAAGCCTTCTGTGTTCTAAAGCCTGAAGCCAAGCTCACAAGTTTTAAGATTCATTAGATCGAAAGAAACAGTTCACAGAAAAAACAGACAGACTTAAGGACGTACCCAAACATACCTATTTACAGATCTAATCCTTAAGGCACTGATTGTCTGTGCGCCAACAATGGTATTGATGGTGCTGCGCAAACTCCCTTATTAAAACACATTCAGATAGAGACCTAAACACTGAGAGTTGTGTTTTCTAGAGGTAAATTTATAACTACCAAAACCAGACAGTATTTCTCACTTCCTTTATAACATTATTTCCAGACAGATGATATGCATGATATGAAATACTGGTCATAAAATATTCAATCTCCAATCATAAAATGAAAAGTGGTTTTAAGTAACTCTATTCAGTAGCTTCAGAGTTTATAAGCTTTAAAAAGAGTGTTTGGAGGGGGGAAAGAGAGAGGTTGGGGGAAAGATGACTCACATTTTTCCAGATTCTTTTAATTTAGAAATTACAATGTCGAAGCACTGTCATGCACATAGGTCAATTTTGAAAGAAAAATATCTCAACTAATTTTAATTGTTATTCTTTTATAATTTTTCACTTTTGTTGCAAAAATAGATGGTACTTTCACTGCCAGGTATCACTACCACCTCCAAATTAAACAGCAAACTCTACCAAGATGTCTATAAAAACAGAGGGGAAAAAAAAACCAATGGAAGTACACAGTGAATGCAGCAGCAAAAAATCCTTTGAATAGGATGGAAACTGCTTCTTCCCTGCACCGACAGAAAACATAGCAATATGTCTATCAGGAAGTCCTCTAGACAGACAACCCACCATTTATTTATGTTTTAGATCTATTTTAAAGTGCTGAGATCAGTTCCAAGTAAATTCACCTTACAAGGGAGACCATATGCTAATCTCTGTCGATTATTGCCAAGTCCAAGTATTCAAAGATCAGTAGTTAAATGTCCTTGGCTCCTAGAACACAGTCTGCATACATACCAATTAGACAGAAGTACCAGGACTGTGAGTGTTGTTTTTTAAATGGTAGTTTAGTGTTTTCAATTTATCTTCAGGGCTTCGAACCACTGGAGTTCAAAATACTAATGTTTACAAACAGACAAGCTAATAACTTACTTCTTTTTAAACAGGGAGAGCTGATCCTCAGGTGAACATATGACTCTAGTTTTTGGCAGCCTAAGATGGTCAATAAAATCACAGAAGCTGGCAACAGTGTCCACACTGTCAGCAAGCCATAAGCCAAGGCCAACAGACCATCTGTCATTTTACAAGGTCTCCCTCCATCAATGCTTTTCCAAACAGCTACAAACAGCATCTCTCCAGCAGAGCAGCCTATACTAGCACAAAACTAAAAAGATTAATAAAATAGCTGTTAATTGCATTCAGGGACGACAACAGCATTGTAACAAATAAGATGAGGACAAAATGCTTTAGCTTCATTTGCACACTTAGCACAGTGTGCATGGCACACTGCATTTCTTCCAAGTGCAGCTTTCACTTAAACATGAGGCCTTACAGAGCACCCTTGGCTTCCACGTTTTGCTCATTCTCATTTTCCTGAGACCACAACCTATTCCTAGACTACCCGACTTTTTCCCCATGTCATGCAGTGACAAAGGGGACAAAAAACAATTGAACTGTCATTTCAATGCAGAGGAGGCAAGTAGGATTACATGCTTCTTTTTTACTGCAAAACAATCTCTTAATGCTTCAGTGTTTTGAGCACAAAACAGTTTCTCTGCTTGCAAAGAAAACAAACATACAAAAAAAACCCCAGAGGGAGGTCACGCTATAGACACAGAGATCTTTGGGACTGTGTCACAGCTTGTGGGGTGGCCATTCTGGTTTGCTGTGCCTGCCCAACAACAGCAGAATTCTCAAGCATCTTCTTTCCCAGCAAGTAGAAAAGTCTTGGGGGATGTCATGGAAAAGGAGATGTATCCAAGAGCCTACATCACTTGTTGGGAGAGGTGTCCCACCACTTGGCATAGGTATGCCATTTAGAAGACCTGCCTCTCAGTAGAAGTCTCCTCTTATGTGGCTTAACCTCAGCTACATCACCGCAAACCTCTTCCACCAGACCCAGCCGCTTCCAGTACTTATGACTGGTCACAGGATGCTACTGAAATATAGAATCACAGAATAGCTAGGGTTGGAAACGACCTTAACATCATCCAGTTCCAACCCCCCTGCCAGGGGGAGAGACACTTCACACTAAACCATGTCACCCAAGGCTCCGTCCAGCCTGGCTTTGAACGCCACCATGGATGGAGCATTCACAACTTCCTTGGGCACCCATTCCAGTGCCACCACCCTTAAAGAACTTCCTCCTTATATCCAATCTAAACTTCCCCTGTTTAAGTTTTAACCAGTTACCCTTTTTGCATATAAAACCATAACCATGGTAGTCTTTAAGAAGAAATGTCATCCAAAGAGGCCAGCTTCCAGAAAAGAAGGCAACCTACACCAAATACATACTGTGCTAAAAGGCTGCTGCATCTTCCAAACACCATAGAAGCTCAGCTCAAGTCCCCATGCTTGTTATCATACTCCAAAACTGCCCATCAACCTTCCTCAGCTATGAAAATCTGGAGACATTATTCTCACTCCTCTACCACTGCCACATGCAGCCTAACAACCTTTGACACAAAGTTACCCATTGAGGGTAAGTTGGCAAACACCTCCTTCTGAAAAGTCCTCACATGTGCCTGGTGTCATCAAAATGAGAAAGCCACAGATGCTGGTGACTGACTGCCAGTTGGTGGTTATTCTGCCATGGGACATGTGATCTGGTAAAGGAATTCTAGCCATTCAGGCTCTAGGCAAGCAATTCCAAGCTGCATAGTTGCAACACTAACATCATTAATGTCATTTTGCCTCTACACAAAGTCAGGACAGAGAGTCTCCCTGCAGCATCACCCAAAAAGCTCCAAAAGGCAGGTCACACTTCAGGAAATCTTCAGCAGGACTAAAATCCCACTTTGTCCAGTTCCGCATCAACACAAGGACAAAAACACAACTGTGAAAAGGTTTATCCTCCCAGTGTGAATATTTTTCTTTATTTTGAGATAGCTTAAGTGGGGTAAAAGAAGGGTAATTCTGCAGCATAGGTATATGCTAAGCCCAGTCTACAAGCACTAAAGCGCTTTTTTTCTCCAAATCATTCATTCCACAAAATTTTGATTTTCCACACACTTACAGTGAAGGTTATTTGTTTGAGCTCAGTTGTCTTGTTTTGGTCTTAATATGAAAAATACAAAATTGTAAAACTGAAGCCATTTATATGAAATAAAGTATCCTGCACTGTTTCAGTTTTCTCACTGATATTCATGTGGGTTCCCCACAGCACGTTTGTCAAACATTGCCCTTCACATTAAGACTTTGGCAAAGATGATAAAATGCAAACCCAGGCTCTATAAAACCGTGTTCACAGTATAAATTCACATTTATATCACTTAATGTAATTAATACAGAGGACAGCAACAGTAGGGTGTGTATGTGCTGTTTTCTCTTGTTGCTGAAATTGTAGCAAGAGCCCAGGATTTTGAATGTCTGACTGTAAAGATGTAAACATTAGCTCCTTTGATACAGCTGGGAGGAGGCTTGTGCTTACTAACTGAGTAAGAGAAGAGGTAAAATGAAGCAAGCATCCCATTTTCTCAAGAAAATAAAAGTAACTCTGTTCCCAAGCTCAGTACCACTGATTAGCAGAATGCACCCTCATTTCTGTTACTGTATAGCCCAGACACACAAAAGCACGTTTCAAAATTAGTGTCCTTTGTTATAAGGAAACAGTATACATTCATGTCAGAAGGGAGGGGAGAAGAGGAGGGGTGGGTGAAGATAGTTTTTCAACATAAAAGAAGCTACTGTGTCTCAGTGGCTCTCTGCAGACGGGTTCTATAGGTGGCCATTTAAACAACAAAGGAAGTTCAAGGGTTCAAAACAGATTTCTGCTGCTTAATACCCAGAAATCTGCATTTCTAAATTCAATCTCCCTGCTGAGCAATTATGTATGAATTTAAGACTAGTCATTTTCTTGCAAGAGACTATGTTGTCCAAGTGGGAGACAAAATCAGGTCACTCAATCATGAGAAGTAAATTTCCTCCCACCAGCCATTGTACTCCAGAGAAACAAAGAGGGTAAAGGCAGATTTTATTCCCTCCTCAGACTAGTCCAATTTCTATTCATTTTCTTTGGCTTTTTTTATACCACTGCCCTTTCCCTTCAGACCTAGGGACTAACATGGGAACCTAATTAAACTTTAAGCAGCACCATGTAAAGACCAAACACTGTGTTAAGACTTTACTGAAAGAAAACAGACAAG
This sequence comes from Loriculus beryllinus, assembly GCA_039877255.1. Classification (NCBI taxonomy): domain Eukaryota; kingdom Metazoa; phylum Chordata; class Aves; order Psittaciformes; family Psittacidae; genus Loriculus; species Loriculus beryllinus. Next base: position 14,653 of record JBCJKH010032076.1, read on the forward strand.
GCTGCCTCTGTAAAATATACAACTCCTGTTTCAAACAAGGCACCTGTCTTCTCTGAGACTTCTGTGTCTACTCCAATCTCCTTCTCTTATTTGCCTTTGAACACTTCACTTAAAGTCGTTTCTTTCCTCTGAGGCATTTTATATATCCACTGAGTGTGCTCATACTGGTCCGTATGTATTGCAGGTCATGCCATTTCAGAGCAAAAATCCAAGGGAAGAGCAGACTAATCCAAATTGCTGTGCTTTGCCCCATTCCTCACCTTAGGACCTCTCAAGCTGTTACCAGAAATTCCTCCAATTTCACTGTGGCTTGGCACAGGCAAAAGAATCCGCAGCAGCAAAGCCAGACCCACAGTGCATCGTCACCCAATCGCCACACTGTGACAAATGTACACTCATAAGAACAGGAATATTTTACGGCTCTCCAAAGAAAAAGAACCTAGTGTTGGGCCAGAATTCAGGACTAGTGAATATCTCTGACGTGAAATTTCTATTGCTAAAACCAGCTGATTTCTCATATGCTTTCACAGAGAAACCTGTAATTAGGGTTAAGGCTTTTGCCAGAAAGACGTTGCAAAGAAGTACATCAAACCATACTGCTATGTGTGGTTTTCATTTGCTCACAAACATCTTCTGTATGATCATGAACACAAAACGGTGTTCGGAAGAGCCAACATGGGAGTTACCTCCTTGACTATTTTGGAGGCAGTTACTCTCAAAACAGTTAGCAGTAATTGCTTCTACAGGAAAGATATGACCCATACCCATCAGCTTTATTTCTTTACGGCAGTTCTGCTCTGTGAACAGCTCTGTTACACAAAATTCAGGGTTACAGCACAATTTGTGTTACAGCACAAATTCAGGTTGTGCTGTCACTGTTTCACACAGGCTGACTCTTTCAGGCATCCTAAGCAGTGTTTCATGTGCTTTATACACATTCACTTTTTAGCTCCTGTATTTAAAATAAGCACAATCAGACTTTTCTACTTAGACATTTAAAAAAATATACCTGTTTCCAGTGACCAAATATCAGCAGCAACTATAGCTTGTTAATCAAAAGCCTATTTGCAAAAGAAACTGATGCTGTACACCGGAAATTAAAAAGCTCACGCCGTTTAGTTCCAACACAAGTTCCAGCACAAGGCAGTTCTAACACAAGCCTAGGGTTTGCTCTTTCTTTCCATATACAATATACTGTATTAGATTAAAAAGGAAAAACAAACCAGAAAATGTGATTCCCTGCTCTGATTCTCTAACACAGGCTAGAATTTCAACCCTGACACAGTGTAGTACTGAACAGCTGTGGACTAATCCATGGTTAGTGATTCAAGCAAGAAAATCAATCACTGGATCACAGTAGTACTCTTTATCTGCAAATAAGAAAAAGCCTCGGTTCTGTCCTTTCTTTCCATATGCAATAAAACACATTGGCTGCAAAGAATCGTGAAAGAGAAATTGAAATGTGTGAATAAATCTAATAACTGAAGATATAATTTAAATATATGGATGGATAGATACTTAACATGCATGTACATAAATATGGATGTTAGAAATTACAGCTAAGTTGGCCATACTCAAAATGTGTTAAAGAACCAAAGTCTGACAAGCTGCATGCTTCCACAGCTCCCCAGCTCTTTGTCTTGCTGGGGTCACAAGGCTGCATTTTGTGAGAGTGGAGAAATTAAAGGGAAAAGAAATTTTGAGAACAACCCTTTTTTTTCAGCCTGATTTGCCACTTTTCTGTCTGAAAGAGGCACCAGTCCATGGTCTCCTGGTGACCATGTAGACCACGTAGTTTCTTGGTGACCAAGAAACTTTTTCTTCATCAAGTTCCTTCCTAATTTATGGAGAACTTATATTTCTGCATGCACACAACAGGTATCACAGACTATGCTCAGAAGGCAGAGAGATCTCAGCTAGGCACAGAAGAGCTATTAAACATCAATGCATGACTTCTTCTAAAGTGGTCTCCTGAAAGAAGAGCAAACTCCAATACTACCTGCCCAACTGCTGCTTTTTCAGCAAATGTCCCACTGTTAGCTGGGAGCCCGCATAACAACTTCTTCTTGAAACCTTCATCCTCCAAGCACTTAGCAAGCCTCATTTTTCTTTGAGTGAATTTCAAGGTCTCATCCCCATCAAAGCACAATGGGCAACTTCTCCATCAGCCCATTTTTGTAAGAAAATAAAAGTTACTTACCAACTACATATCCGTCTTTTCCTGTGTGATGTCTTACTCTTGTGAACTCAGTGGTCTCCCCAGCAGTGGGGGCTGTTGTGGTTTAACCCCATAGGTCAGATGCAGGCATGGCACCCTAAAAAGTTCAGCTCTGCCAGAACTATACTAGTTTGCAGACTGTAGCATAAACATGCATCTCCAGACACAGAATCAAAAATGTACTAACTGCTATGGAACCAGCACTGCCAAAGCCAGAGGGAGGGAAAGCCTGAAGGATGAGGAAAGCGTCAGCTGTCCTAGTGGCGGTAGGAAATGATAAAAGGAGGTGAGAAATTAGACACAGCAAAGGCCCAGGACACACTCAAAGCTCTTTCACATGAGACATGTGACTGAACTACTAGATGGAAAATAAAAAGCAAGTCCAGTATAAGGAGCTCAGATGATAAATCCCTACAGATGGGACCTGTGCACCACTGCTCTTTCTGTCCAATCTCCTATTACAAAGGACTGAAGCCACAAAACTGCTCTCAGATCCCACGCATGTATAGTGAACTAGTTCCTCTTTGAACTCAACTTCAGCAGGTATTAAAAGGAAGAGATTTCTCTTTCAGCTCTTGTTAGTATTTTCATTCCATTTTGGAATTTGTCTATCATTTTTATCTTTTGATTTAGAAATGTTAATAAGGATTGATGGTCTCTGGTCTCCCTGAGGAAAAACAGGTGAGGAGATAGCACGAGTAGGATTATATCATCTCAATAAATCTTCCTTTCAAAACAAACACAGCTTTCTCTTGTTGCAAAACACTGCTCTTTAAAGATTGTATTTCATTTTTTAATAAAGAAAAAAGTCTTTCAACTGTCTTAATGATTAGCAAATGAATATGGCAGCTAATCAAGATGCTCAGGCCTGTGGCTTTAGTCACTTATCAGATTAATACATATAAATGAAGGATTCTGTAGTCTTCACTTACAATGGCTGAAGTCATCAGGATTTGATGGCACAGTGAAGAAAGGCTGCAGCATTGAGTCTGGAGAGAAGGGGAGGGCAGAGAGAGAAACTGAGGAGAAGGAGCTCCCAGAACACATACACATAAGGACACTGCTGTCTGCAGCCTCCTTTGAGTGGTGAATGATACAGAGAAATAGGAGTTTCTGAAACAGCTTATAAAAATAATTAGTGGCATGAAAAGATCTACAGATGGAAAGGGACTGAAGAGGTTTGATGTGTTTAATATAGATATAAGGGCACATGAAAGAGGTACACAAAGTAATGAATAGCACAGAGAAAGAACTCTGGGATTCTTTAAACATCCAGCTTTGTAATGCAAGAACAATTGGGTATTCAAAGAAATGAAATCAATTCCAGTGAGTTCCCAGGCAATGCACAGATAACCTGCAGAACTGCTGGTCACAATTCATCACTGAGGACAAGAACTTAGGAAGACTTTTTAAAAAAAAAAAGAAAAAAAATCAACACGTACACACTGCTCAATTAATAGTAGCATGTGCAAATCAACATGTACAGAACTGATGCTTCAAGGGACCTGTCAAAGCCAAGCCTCATTTCTCTAGGATAAAGCTTCATGTGTGAGCAGTTGTTACTACTTTTTACTGCGGTACTTCCTATGCTTTGCTTGAATCATCCAGTACCAGCCACAATTTTTCTGATCAAAACTGTTTTCCTGAGTATTTGAGGATTGCTATGGGGCTCATGGTAGAGCCCTCTCCCTGTGCTAGTCAGCCTGTAGAATCCCAGACCTGAGATGATCCCACAACCCTTACAGGAGGAACACCAACACTGCAATGTTGTTTCCATGGCCCTGGAACAACTCCACAGAGGCACTTCATTCCCTCTCCAGTAGCAGCAAGGCTGAACACAGCATTCCAAACTGGCTGCCACCCTCAGGCATTTTCACAGCTATAGGAGAGGGTGTGTACATACCCTCCTCCTCAGATTTTCTTAACAGCTGACAAAATGGGAAGCTAATGTAAATCTCCATTCACAGACCATAGCTGTGGAGTCCTCCTCAAGCTGTAGAAGCCATTTAGTAGGAGTCTGTATCAACACAGGGACAGTGATCTGGGCTCACTTCCACAGCTGAAGAGAAAACCAGATTCTCTACAGGGAAATAGGCAGAGGAGTCAATCCTTCAAAACATCAGCACCAGGAGCGCAGGGGGAAGAAGGGGCACCCTTGACGCAACTCATGCCATTAGCAATGGGATTGCTTTTGCCTCCAGAGGGCAAAGAAACATAACTGGAAACAACACAGCTTGCCGCGACTACTCCACATGCCAGCTACTTTTAGTGAGCTCCCTCAGAGAGGGAAAGACAAAGAAAACCAACCCAGAAGTGATTCATGAGGGCGTGAAGCTTTGTCGGCCTGAATAATGAACTAACGGTTGGCCCTGCTGACAGCCCCGCGTCCTTTCACAATCTCATCAGTCTGCGCTTTGTTCCCAGGCCCTGCTCAGCCATCAGCTGAGGGAGTTCATGTCTCAGAAGCATACGGTAATGATAGCAAGGGTTAAATACCACTTACATGGGGGTACAAAAGGCCGGTATAATTTTATATGAGGCCAGACAGCTGGTTTGTATAATTCCAGTTTTCACAGAGTGTATCCTTTCCAGTGTGCCCCCTTAAAAAAACTTTTCCCCGTGAGTTAATTCTTTCACTGCAGAAGGTCAGCACAGCTCCAATTATCAGTGAGACAATCCAAAGCCGAGTTTGCTGTCAAACTCAGACCCAGGCTAAAGCTTCAAGAGAAAAACTCTTATAAAAGTCCTTACCATGAAATCCTATATAAGGTACAGAGTTTGTTTTGTGTCTATCTTGGGGGGGGGAGGGGGCACAAAACCCTCACCGGTCTGTTTCTCAGATTTTCCAGATAAGAACATCAGTTTTTACATAATCTCAGGGCTGCTCTGGAGTTTCTACAATGTACAATGACACAATCAGCTGCTTTTTATTAACTTATTTGTTTGTGCAACAGCACTGGTTAATGTTCATCCATTCATCGCTGCACGTCCAGCAACTGGTGCAGATCCAGTAGCAGAAGTGTTCAGTGTTTGCCAATTCTGGTACATCAGCACTAACTAGTAGCTGAATCATGCTTGCCTTGCCTGAGCAGGAACTCACTGAAGACAAACACACACAGAGTTGCTTACTGAATGCTTCCTCCACTTTCCTCCAGCTGAAAAGTGACCTGAAAACTTAACAGCAAGACATTCAAAATGCAACTGAATCCTCCTTTCCCTTACTCCCTCATCTCCAAGATTCTCCCAAATCATGAAAGAAAAAAAAAAAAAAAAAGCCCTTTTCCAGGGATATCCCTGCTATATAAGTACAGGATAGAGCTGATCCATGAAGACTCCTGTAAACAGATTTTTATGCTATCATGCACGGCTTTCTGAAGCTTTGAAATAACTATCATAGAAGCTCTTGGGACTTCTCACAGAGTATGAGCTAACTGACTGCCAAAAAGCTGACAGGAGAGGGCACAGCAAAGGTCCTAATGTGGTAACATGCTGTGTGCCCCTCACTACTCACAGCCTTTGGTACATTATGCTCCTGTTGAGGAGAGAGGCAGGGATACCAAGCATTGCTCTCCAGTCCACAGAACAACAGGGCAAGAGCAACACTGAGACCCACAGGTGCAGGTGTGCCACAGTAGCTCTCAAAATTGAACAGTTTCATCATTTCAACAATGTGCATGTTACAACAAAAGGAGAAAGACCCTTTATGACACCCTACTAAAGGCAAGTGGGGTCTCTCTTCTCTGCAAGTTTTCTAATGTCTGAGCTGTGGAATTGGTGCCTATCCTCTTAAAGGAGAAATGAAAAAACATGGTTCTTTAATCTTTTAATCATGGCACCTCAAGCTCTTAAATGCCTCAAAGACTGGATTATAAAGGGGTACA